>PISX010003368.1:0-138851 GCA_004024625.1 Mellivora capensis
TGAAATTTGACTTAATCGTACCACATTCTCCTCTCACCTCTGTTCTCTACTGGGTGATTCACTCTTTCTTAATTTTTCACATTGTTCCTCTGGATTTCTATGATTCATTGAACTAGGTTAGTCAGGGCTTTCATTTTTAGAGAATTGGTTGCAAATTGATTCATAACATGGTTCTTTTAAGATGACCACTTAACAATGAGTCATTGTTGGCTTTTACAGGGGCCTGTGTCAGCAGCTCACTCATTGCTGAGCTCTGCTCTTTCCTCGGGGAGAAACAGTCCACTTTGAGACCGCAGGGACCTCACCCACCAATTCACAGTGGTTTGTGTTATAAGCAACACCAAAGCTGTCTGATTCTAGCCACTCCAGAGTGAGGGGAAAACTAGTGAAGTCTGTTTGCATAGTCTGTCTCCGGGAAGACAGGGAAGCTTATTCTGGAGATGACTGATTCCCAAATCAATTGCTCGCAAACCCCTTGGCTTTATCATTATTCATACATATTGGATCATCTTTTAGATAATCTGAAGTTGTTCCCTGATTTGGGGGTGAAGTCTAGGGCAAGTCTTTATCTTTGTTCTAGGAACAAAGCTTCAAGAGGTATTAAGGGTGCACGACTCACCTCCCTCCTGATTTGACCCTGGCTCACAATAAATGTGGCAGTGGGTTGGGGATTTCCTGGGAATTTCTTTGCTCTGCTTGAAATGTGCCAGAGATGCACAGCCCTCTTCTTTGTCCTCTATTGTTTATTATATCCAGAGAACATTTAATTCTCTGTTTGAAGAAGGCTAAAGCTGGATTATTTTTGCCTGAGGATTATCCACTTTGTGAGCTACCAGGGGTAAATTTTAGACCTCTTTTCCTGAATATAAACATTATACACACACACATACATACACATACATATATATGTATATATACTGCATGTATGTTTGTATATATGCATATATGTATATATTTACATAAATGTGTTTCAAAGTCAAATAAAATATTTTTATATTGCCTATTTCTTTTTGTGAAAGTCAATAACTTTTTATGAAGTCGATAACTTTACTTTATTACTATTACTTAATAGATAATATAAGCATAAAGGCATGAAATAAATTGTCTTTAAAAAATATTTTAAATGACAAATTCATATCTCTAACATCTGTATAATTTTCTCAATAATCTTGATTTCTTCTACTTTTAATGTTATGATCCAATAGTTTTCAAAATATTTCCATCCACTATGTGTTCATACTATATATATATATAATATGTATATTATATATATGTATATATATATATATATATATATATATTTGAAATATCACTTGGTTTGATTTTATCACATGAATATCCAAAGGACTTAATTTGTCATGTGTTCCCAGTCCTATTGTCAGGAAAGAGGTCCTGCAATTGCGGGGCTGCTAAAAGGAAGAATAATAGTTTAGATCACTCGTTTTCCAATTCACTCATTCACTTGCTTTGTTTGTTTCTTTGTTCATTCATTCAGTAGGAGGGAGAAAATAAAATATATTTAATATATATTAATAGTATGTAATAAACAGATTATAATTACATACACACATATGTATACACTCACACATATATACAATCTAAGGGAGAGTGAATCTGCCAGCTCACTCTGGTCTTCTGATGTGTGCTAGGTGCTTGGTGGTGGTTGGGGTGTTAGGGAATAAGGAGATTTACATAGAAAGGTAAGGGAGAGAAGGATCCGTGTAAGAAGGTGAAGTGGGTGTGGGGAAGAGGGGTGAGGGAGTAATTTGGGGGAGTGCATTGTGAACTGAGGAAGGGAGGCAAAAGCCTTGGGGCGGCTTTGAAATTTGGAGAAAGGACTTTAGGAAATGTTGCGGTGGGTCTGTGTTGGCTACCCTTTGGCATTCTTACAGAGATATCATTAGGTATCTCTTTTTGGCTACCGGGAAGTGTTTCTTGGAATGGCAGCTGGCACTGAGAGTGAACGTGTGCTAGGTGCTGATGTTACAATGGTGGGCATAAAACACATGCTGAGGGTTTTGAAGGGGTGGGGGGTGGGAGGTTGGGGGAGCCAGGTGGTGGGTATTATGGAGGGCACGCTTTGCATGGAGCACTGGGTGTGTTGTAAAACTATGAATTCTGTTACGCTGAAAAGAAATGAAATAAAAAAAAAAACACATGTTGTCTGTTCTCATGAACGTACATACTAGTAGAGGACTGGCATGAATCAAATAACCATCAAAGTATGCTTCATCCATTCACCCACTGGTTTTTAACCACCTATAATGTGCCAGGCAGTGTTTTAAGTCCTTGGGATTCTGATTCATCAGTAAAACAAACAGACAATATTATTCCTGCCTGTGGTGGCTTTATAATATGCCAACTTATCTAAGCTGGAACTGTGTTTCGCAGAATTTCCTCTCTGTAAGGCTCTGGGTCAGGCATGGCCACAGGAGAAATCTGCATAAGACATGAAAGGCAGGAGCAAAGCTGCAGCCATGAGCCTCTGAAGGTCAGTGCAGGGCGCCAGCACCACTGGAGCTCACGCATGTTGGAGCTGATCTGTGGGATGGCCTTCCTGGCGGGCTATTGGGTGACCTTCGGGTCCTGCTGGGAAGCTCCTGCTTCTTTGTGGCCTGAGCCCAGCGTGGTGCTGCTTATGGCAAATGGGCCCAACTCTCCTGCAGATTCCCCCAGCACTGAGTTTGAGTCAGTGAGTGACAGCTGGAGGTTCCAGTTTGTATTTGTCCTTGTGAATTCCACGCTGTTCCTGTGCTTGTGCACATCCAGGATTCCTTCCTGAATCCTTGACTATGGTGACTTCAGGCTCCAGGCAGAAGTAGAGGCAGCAGCCCGCTCAGCTTGCCCCACCTGCTCTCATAACTGCCTACCAACTAATCCCTACAATAAATCCCACTTCTCATAGTGGTTCTGCTGCTCTGATTGAACCCTGACAGATACTCCACACTTGGGCAGTTTACATTCCGGGTAGACAGTAAATGGTTTAATAAAGAAATTGTAAACTATACTTAAGAGTGAGAGGTGCTATGGGAAGAAAATCAGAGAAGGAAATTAGAGGCGTGGGGGAAGAGTAAAGGTGAGGTAGGGTGCCACGGGGATGGAGGTGGAGTGGAAGGTGCTCAATTAAATAGGGTGTCCCAATGGGCTTGATTGAGAAGGTAGGATTTGTACAAAGGCTTGAACAAGGGGACAGGTGGCCAAAGGAAAAGCTTCGAGGACAGAGGGAACATAGAACCCACTCGCTAAGGCAGCAGAGTGTCTGGAGCATTCCAGCATCTTCAGGGAGCTGGTGTGACTGGAAAGGAGAGAGCGAGGAGGAGGACACGAAGGTATCAGGCCAAAACTGCCTCAGGGATCTGATTTGTACAGCAGGGGTTGGCCCGTGGCAGCCTGGAGACCAAATCCAGCCCCTCTGCTTGTTTTTTGTACATCGTCTTCTGGGCACATGGCCATGCTTGTTCATTTACACATCATCTAGAGCTGCTTTCTGGCTACCACGGCAGAGTTGAGTGGTTGTGACAGAGACCATATGGCCTACACAGCCTGAAATATTTACTAAAGAATGTGCTGACCACTGGTGTAGCGCTCAGAGGTTTTGGCCTTTACTCTGAGCAAAATGGGAGCCACCTCAGGGTTTTGGGCAGAGGAGGGCCACACTCTGGTTTGTGTGATACAAGCATCACTTGCATTGCTGTGTTGAGAGCAGATCGTGGGGGACAAGGGTAGAAGCGGGGAGACCCAATAGGAAGCTGTCATGGCGTCCAAGGAGGAGAGGATGTTGGTGGGGGAGATAGTCATTATCTCTTGAAGCTTGAGCCAAACTGACAGAGTAGATTTGGGTGTGGGATAATAGGGAGTCAGTGAATGTACAATTACAACCCATCTTAAGTGCTAGTATAGAAGGTTTCCTCAGAGGTGCCGCAGGGACCAGTGGGACAGGAACAGTGCCAATCTCCCCGCCCAGCCGGGGCAGGGCTGCGTTGCCTGTTTTGTGTATTGGGCTTTCTACTAATAGGGTTGTTCTCAACCTTGGCTGCACATTAGAATCATCGGGGGAGCTTTACAAGGTACTAATGCTTGGGCCCCACCCCCCCCCCAAACTCTTATTTAATTGGTTTGGGTTTTGACCTGAGCATTAGGATTCGTAAAAGCTCCCCAGATGATTCTTCCATCAGCCATAGTTGAGAACCACTGCTCGCATATTTCCTTTGAATAAACTTCCCATGCCTTCATGTGATGGAAAAGGGCTGGTTTGGGATCTAGGAATGTGTGCTGGAATTTGCCTTCTTAATTTTCATCTTCCCCGTATTTAGCACATGCCTGCATAATACTACCTTAATTTCCTCGGAAGGAATTCCCCTTTCTTCGTAGCCCTGGTAGAAATAGTGTCTGTGTCCTCTCTCCCCTTGCCCGCCCCCCACCCCCACCACAAGGTGAACTTCCTGGACCTCTTATCTCACTTTCCCTGGTGCAGCTACACGGCAGCTGTTTGACGTGAGCCTAACCTGTTGGACACACGGGTATCAGAGGTGGTTGAAGGTGACTTGTTGCAACAAGGGCCAAAAACGCTAGTCCAGTCCAGTCCGGGATTTTCCACCATGAAATGATTGCTGAGTATTGTTCCCAGCATCTTGACCCTCAGAGCTCCCTTGGTTTTTTTTCAATCTGTTCCCAAGCCTGGTGCCCTGGTCTCTGGTACCCTGTCAGTCTCCTTCCCACTACCCTACATCATGTTGAAAAATTCCCTATTGCTTAAGTTAATTGTTGCTTGTAGCCAAGAACCCTATGGGTACAGAATGCCTGGGTGGCATTCTTTGCTCTATTTGTATCATGACATTATTCCGGTCTATTCATTTGGCAACTGAACACTGTGATTTCTTTCTTGGAAAAAAGCAAACAAGAATAACAATCTATTGAACTATGCTTACTCAATAGGGAACAGACAGATATGATTTGGTGCCAAATCCTTTGGAGGTTATAATAATCATTTATAAAATGAGCATAGCTATCAATAATAACAACAATTTATTATCTACTCCTTGAAAGTACAAAAATTTGATTTAATATTTCTACAGATGCCAAGTCTTTGGCTGAAATGCAATTTATGAAAAATCATCAAAATGGTGAGCTAGACATAATCCTAATCTTGGGACGTATATTGGATATCTAAAGGAAGAGGAATAGGTGTCAGTTTGGGTCCTTCAGGAAGCATACACCAAGACAGAATGAGAAATGCAAGAGTTTTGGTGCTGGAAATACCTGAGGAAGAGAAAAGGCAGACGTCACAGGACAAGTTAGACTCTTCAGACCATGCTGCACGTGTGACACCTTTAGAAGGAGAGGGTGTAGGAAGGAGGATCTGGAGAAAGAACCTGAGATTGCAATGCAGCACTGAGAAAGTCTAGATCAGGCTGGTGGGGAACTTTAGAGTGAAGATTGCCAGTGAGAGGAGTCCTGTGCTGGCCAGGAAGCCTGGGCTCTATTCGCCCGTGAGGTGCTCAGTCATTGGTTGGGAGCAACCTGGGAAGAGCCTGGCCTCAGTGTGAATCCTGGGATGGATCTCAAAGATGTGGCACCTGAAGGTAGTCGACTAACCAGATTCCTTACAGCAAGTTCTCTCTTGAGAGATTTGAGCAACTTACTTCCACAGAGGTCATAGAAGTCCACAGGAGGCAAGGGAGGAGGAGTTTTGCTTTTAAAAATCAAATTCCTTCCTCTACCAACTCTGACCCTTATTCAAGACCATGCACGGCACGAGAACCAAGTAAATGCAAGGAGGTTTATTATGGTTTTTATGTGAGCTTTAACAGGAAATCTTTCAATCTGTTGTTTGAGGAGGGGTGAGTCATTATGAAAAATGAATGCATTTCCATTCCCTGGGAAAGGGTCAGAGGTGGGTTGCTGGGCAGGACAACAAGCATTAGGGTTTTAAGAACTGGGGCCTTTGGGGAAGCATAAATACATTTTGGGAGATCCCTATCCCATCCCTTCTTGCCCATTCACACTCTGTTCTTTCTTTTTTCTCTTTCTCTCATACACTATCAATTGCTCCTTCTCTACTGAATCTTTCCTATCAGTGTATAAACATGTTCCTACAAAGATTTCCCTTGTCCCAAATTCCTTTCAAGCCACTCTCCTTTTATTCCGCGTCTCTTCATGGCCAAACATGACAGCTTTCTCCTCTTCCTTTGTGCTACTCATTCCTTACTCAGCTCCCACCCTCACAGACCCCGTTAACATTAAACACTTGTTCGGGGCACCCATGACTTCAGTGGAGCAAATTCAGCGGCCAGTTCTTCATTCTTGCCTTGTGTGACCTCAGTAGCACCCAACTCTGCCGACACCCCCTTATTTTTGGAATGCTTAGCTTTCTTGGTTTCCCCACTTCTCCTGGTTTATACAAAGGGTTCATTAAGAAAGAGCTCCCAGAAGAATTGGAAAGCATGTGGGGAAGTAGGGTAGGGAAGGAAAGACACCAATACTATGGTATTTCAGACCAAGTCCCAGCCTCAGACTGATCCCCAGAGAAGCTGTAAGCATAAATTATACCTCAAGATTGACCTGGCTTGGCAACAAGGGAGCTAGGCATTCAAACTCCTACTTCCACCAGTCATTGGCTAGAAACTGTTCTGTGTGTGTATGTGTGAGTGCATGTGTGTGTTGGGGGCAAGCGTTTGGCACGAGAGGATCAGATGTGAACTCCCCAACATTTTCAGCTGCCTGTGTTGGCAGACAGAACAGTCCAGTAAAGAAATCACTGAAGAAAGGTGCAGGCACCAGCTTTTGGAAAAGCATCCAGAGGCTGGGGGATGGATGCTCAGAGCAGTAAGGAGATTCCATATCTTGGTGGAGCGCATACAGTATCTGTTACAATTGTCTGTAATGGGAACATGGATGGAATGGGTTGGGTGGAGGCTGAGTGTAAGGAACAGAAGAAGCGAGGGTGGGTCTGACCTAAATCCCTGGATTGGAAGCAGGCCTCTGTACCAACACAGCTCATACAAACTCACATTGTAACTCATGTATAGCCTTCTCTGAGCCACTCACCTAAGGATTTTCCACGAAACAGATCTGCAGGGGGCCTCTCTTATGAATCCCTGTCTGGGGTCTGCTATCCAGGCTTGTACTGAGGCCTGGACTCCATTGCACATACCTTGTCTTGTCCCAGCACCTCACCTGAACATAACAAGATCCCTTGTGGAAGGGGATGTAGGCAATCTCCCCACTATCAGCAATGAACAGGAATGTCCATTTTGTTGTGTCTTTCAGATTGAGATTTTATGATGAAAAAAAATCACTAATTTGATAATCTTGGAAGGAGTGAAGACATTCTCTTGTTAAAAGTTAGGAGGGACACCTGGGTAGCTCAGTCAGTTAAGCATCTGCCTTTGGCTCAGGTCATGATCCCAGGATCCTGGGGGAGCCCGATGTGGGCTCCCTGCTCAATGGCTCAACAGGGAGCCTGCTTCTCCCTCTCCCTCTGCCCCTCCCTCTGCTTGTGCTCTCTCTCTTTCCCTCTCTCTCTCTCTGTCAAATGAATAAATAAAATCTTTTTTAAAAAGTTAGGAAATTGTTTAATAAACATACTAGTAAGTTTTAAAAGAGCATTGTAAGGGCTCCCAGGTGGCTCAGTCATTAAACGTTTGCCTTCAGCTCAGATCATGATCCCAGGGTCCTGGGATGGAGCCCTGCATCGGGCGCCCTGCTGGGCAGGACGCCTGCTTCTCCCTCTCCCCCTCCCCCTGCTTGTGTTCCCTCTCTTGCTGTGTCTCTCTCTGTCAATTAAGTAAATAAAAATCTTTAAAAAAAAGAGCACTGTATACAGATTACATGCAAGTACACTGTAAGCTGGGAATAGAGGAAACTGGATGCTTTTTATGGGAAAATCCTGAAAATTGGAGAGAGGAGAATACTAACATTAGACTCTAATACCCAAAGGCAACTGGCTTTAACAATTTGATTTATTTCTTCTAAATATTTTTCTGTTTATATTTTCCACATAATGCTTTTCCCATTTAATGTTATAATTTAAGAAGCTTTTGCACATGCTGTTAAATACTCTTGGAAAACATTATTTGAAGTTGCTATGTAACATGTAGGTATCTTGTTTTACTCAGCATTTTCTGGACCATTGGATATGGCAGGTTTTTACAATTCTGTTTTGTAAATACCACTGCAATGAACAATAGCATAAAAGGGTATGTGTGCCTGCGTGCGTGCGTGTGTGTGTGTCTGTGTGTGTTGGATAACTTTCCAAAATACTTTGGAGCTTGCTGTGGTTTAAAAATATATCTAAAATTTCTTTGATTACTCTTTTCTTCAAGAGATGGCTCTTAATTCCCCTCCTCTTGAGAATGAGATGAACTTAGTGACTCACTTTTTTTTTCTTTTTAACATTTTTAAAATTTAAATTTAATTAATTAACATATAAAGCATTTTGGGTTTCAGAGTGACTCACTTCTAATGCATAGACTAGGGCAGAAATGATGGATGTGACTTTGGAGACTAGGTTGGAACCGGCCAGTGACTTCTTGCTTGCTTTCTTTTGGCATACTTGTCCCTGGGGAACAACCATGTGTTGTGACGATAGTTATCAAGCACCTCTGTGGAGAGGTCCATGTGGGGACATCTGCGAACAGGCTGCTCCAGACACTCCGTTCCACAGCAGGCAAGGGAGTCCTTTTGGAAACATACCCTGTAGCCCTAGATAAGCCTGTACGTGAATGCAGCCCTAGCCAACATATTGACTTCAACGTTATGAAAGACCCAGCAGGAGCTACCAAGATAAGCTACTCCTGAATTCCTAACCCACAGAATCTGTAAGATGAAAATGTCTGCTGCTGTTTTGTTTTTTTTTTTTTTTGGTAATTTTTAATGTAACAATAGATAACTAATATAAGGCTCTTGATGTATTCAAATTGCCTTTTCAAAAGGTTATACAAATTTATTCACTCATCAAAAAAAATAAGAATGGTTGCTTTACTATGCCCCTTTCAATTGAATTTTTATGACTAAAGAAAAAAAAATGTTGCTAATGGAGAAATAAATCATTATAAGTCTTAGATTCTTTCATTCTGCTTGGTTTAAAATTAGAGTTGCAATAATTTCAGTTGTCACTTAATAAAAGTTTTAAGTAAAGGAACCATTAATACAGGGACTTTAGAAAATTCAAAACACTGATTTAAGTCATTGCCCTTTATTGAGAAAGGATAAGAAAGGGTAGAAAATACTTATATGTCATTTATCATAATATTTAAGTTAATTTTATGATTATTCTTTATCTTGTCATAACAAAGCTGAGCTTCTGTCCAACATAGGTTTACTAAGCATGGTAAAATGTTTCTTGTAGTCTTGAAAGTTTTTCTTTTTTCTTTTTTTAAGATTTTATTTATTTATTTGACAGATAGAGATCACAAGTAGGCAGAGAGGCAGGCAGAGAGAGAGAGGAGGAAGCAGGCTCCCCGCTGAGCAGAGAGCCCGATTCGGGGCTCCATCCCAGGACCCTGGGACCATGACCTGAGCCGAAGGCAGAGGCTTTAACCCACTGAGCCACCCAGGTGCCCGGGTAGTTTTTCTTTAATAGATACAAAGATTAGTAACTTGAAACTTTAACACTATTAATGTCTCTTAAATTTACTAGATATTATGTGCTAGAGAACAGATCTTTTATTTAAAGTCCTTTAATTTAAAGAACATGCCTCTGCTCCTCAACCTTGTGATAATTAACTGACATGACCTTACTAATCTGGTTATAGTGATCTCAAGCAGCTTTTAAGTCTTGGTGTAGGGACACATGGGTGGCTCAGTCGGTTAAGTATCTGCCTTCAGGTCATGATCCCAGGGTCTAGGGTGGAGTCCT
This sequence comes from Mellivora capensis, assembly GCA_004024625.1. Lineage (NCBI taxonomy): Eukaryota > Metazoa > Chordata > Mammalia > Carnivora > Mustelidae > Mellivora > Mellivora capensis. The sequence goes on from PISX010003368.1 coordinate 9,860, forward strand.
GCATCAGGCTTCTTGCTCACCTGGGAGTCTGCTTCTCCCTCTGCCTGCCTCTACCTCTGCTTGGGCTCTTTTCTCCCTCTCTCTCTGACAAATAAATAAATAAAATCTTAAAAAAAAAAAAAAGTCTTGGTGTAAGGAAAGTCTTTGTAAGCATTTCCTTCTTATGTAAGCCATACAGGTAAAAATAATCATTATAATATTAAAATAGCATCAGAACTTAAAAATGAAATCTCAATTTCCATATTCTTTTGATGAACTGGAAATAGAGAGGAGATGTTTTTATATTAAAACACCAATACAGGGGCACCTGGGTGGCTCAGTGGGTTAAGCCTCTGCCTTTGGCTCGGGTCATGACCTCAGGGTCCTGGGATCGAGCCCCACATCCGGCTCTCTGCTCAGCGGGGAGCCTGCTTCCCCCTCTCTCTCTCTGCCTGCCTCTCTGCCTACTTGTGATCTCTGTCTGTCAAATAAATAAATAAAATCTTATTTATTTGACAGAGAGAGATCACAAGTAGGCAGAGAGGCAGGCAGAGAGAGGGGAAGGGAAACAGGCTCTCCGCTGAGCAGAGAGCCCGACGCGGGGCTTGATCCCAGGGCCCCGGAATCATGACCCGAGCGGAAGGCAGAGGCTTTAACCCACTGAGCCACCCAGGTGCCCCAATAAATAAAACTCTTAAAAAAAAAAATAAAACACCAACACCAATACAATCTTGAATAAAATGTAATGTTTGTAGGTTTTCAAATAGCCTCATCTATGAGACTATGCACAGTACAAATAACTACCTTCTTATTTCTGTGTTTTCAAAAGCTCATCCATTTATTTTCATCGTTATTTTGAATCTGCGGAGTGCTTTAACCCCCTTCTGTGAGTGACACTGGAGAGAGCGGTCAGTCACAGGAACCTACACTGGCTGCAATTCCCTCATGCGCCCTGCACAGGCTCAGTTGCTAACTGGGTGTGTGGTGACATATCCATGCATAGTAGGAAATATAGCATAGAAGGAACAACATGGAACTGAAATGAAAAATAATGATATGATACTTATTAGAAGTATCTTTTTCATTTAAAACTTCTGGAAAACAGTGATGTAATTTATATTTCCCGAGTTTACTCTTACGTAAAGTAGTCATCCGGGAACTTCTACACAGGTCTTTTGTTTCATTGATTTTTCTGGCTTTTAAGTTTATGTAGGTTTTTTTTTTAAGGTTTTATTTATTTATTTGACAGAGAGAGACACAGTGAGAGAGGGAATACAAGCAGGGGGAGTGGGAGAGGGAGAAGCAGGTTCCCCACTGAGCAAGGAGCCTGATGTAGGGCTCGATCTCAGGACCCTGGGATCATGACCTGAGCCGAAGGCAGATGCTTAATGACTGAGTCATCCAGGCAACCCCTATGTAGTGTTTTTTTTTTTAATAAGTTAATTACTATTGCATTTATGTATGAAATCCTCCAACTTCAACCTTCTACACTATACAATTTTCATTCTGTGTAAGTGGAAAGTATTTCATGAAGTAACATGTAGCATCCATGAAAGCATTAAGTTAGGGGGCTGCCTTCTTATTATTTTAAATTATATTTTATATAAGTCTATTTTTAACTATACATATTTTTATTTAAATGTATTTTAAATGTGGCAATGCTACTTCTTAACTCTGTAGTTTAGAAAGATGGTGTGTCAACAGTTTATATTTGCTCCCCTGGACAGTTCACCTTCTGGTTCTTCTGGTAATGAGGCAAACATAAACATGTAAACAAATAGATGCTAGCTTAAGCAAAAATGGACAATTTGAGCATGTTCTGACAGCAAAACAAAATCGACATTATTTTACTCAATTTATATCTATATGGATCAGTGACTCATGGAAAATTGCAAGAAAGTTGGCACGCCTGAGTGGTGCAGTTGGTTAAGCGTCTAATTCTTGGTTGTGATCTCAGGGTCATGAGCTTGAGCCCCATGTTGGGCTTTGGGCTGTGCGATCAGCATGGAGTCTGCTTAAGATTCTCTCTCCCTCTCCCTCTGCCCTTATATTAGGAAACATGTGATTTTTTTTCCTTGCCCAAAGTTCCTATCAAACTTTGACTTTAGAAATAAATTTGCTAGGTTCTGCTTATTTCTGATATCATGTAAGAATTTATAAAGCAATATTTAGTACCTGCATTTGGCAGAACCACTAATCCTTTTTAATTAAGAGGGAAGAAAATAATTTCAATGCACTTCCCTTTCTGGATATGTCTTTAGCCACTGCATCCCATAATTACCACTGAAAGGTGGTCAAAAGTTACAAAAGACCAGTTTTGAGGTGAGTAGGTTCTAGGAATGCAATATATAGCATGATGACTATAGTTAACACTGTATATACATATAAAAGTATATATAACACACACATATATGTCTTTATATATACAGAAATATACATACAGGTACCTTTTTTATATCTATATAAAAGTTGTTAAGAGAATAAATACTAAGAGTTCTCAACACAATGAAATTTTTTTCCATTTTTGTTTTCTCTTTGTATTGCAACTATATGAAATGATGGAGACTAACCTCATCATGGTAATCATTTTACAATATGTGCTAATGAAATCATTGTGCTGTATACCTTAAGCTTATGCAGTGATATATATGAACTATAGCTCAAAAAAACTGGGAGAAAGTCACTGCCACTGTTCACTGGTTGGTGAACACCAGATCTCTCCTCACAGTGTTGGCTTTGAACCATTCTATCTGCCCCCATCCTATTGTCTACACACCTGGACACTTCTCCTCTGGCATGAGTTTTGGACTTGACAGCCATCCCAGTTCTATACACAGCCCTCGCTGACATCTCTGTTGCTCATCATTGATACCTGGTGCTAGTCCTGGGCACCTGGCATCCCCCATCCCTGCTGGCTGGGTCCTTGGCACTCTAAATCCTCACTCATCCAGAAATGGGAATTGGACACCTAGAGACTGGTCCCCCTATGCACGATAATTTAGAAAACAGCAGCAAGTTACCAGGCATTGCCACTTTTAGTGAGTGTCCTTTCACACAATCATACATTTTAAGATTATATAAAAAGAGACAAATAATGTGTTTGAAAAGTTAACTAAAGGTGATAGTGCTTTCCTACTAAAACAATCCTATCGTTTTGTTGGACGGCTTTGGAAAGAGAAGGAAAACAATACAAGTCATCATGAAAACTATATTTCCTGCAGTAAGTGTTCACATTAGCTTTAATTCCATTTCTGTAAGAAAACAAAACAAGACTAGTCTAATAGTCTTGTGTGTATGGGTTAGTTTCTAAATACTCCCCAACAAATCCAGTGTTGGAGATACTAAGCAAGCTTATTAGACTTGGCGTCTACTATTGCCACCTATTCCAGACTGCGCTCGATTTCTGCCAGAGTTGTATAGAAAGTGAAAATCTAGGGGTTATACTTTCTCTTTAAAAAATAAAGCAAATCTGCAACAGCAAAAATGTCCTCTTTAAACTCATGGGAGCCGTTACAATCAAGTCAGTCCAAACTCCTGTGTATATTCTCTTTTCCTAGATCCTCCATTGGTCTGCCTCTTTATCTCCAATTCTCCCTCACAATTCACCTCAAATGTCTCCCTGTGAAATCTTTCACTTTCCTCTCTTGAGTTGCTCCTATATGATGCCATGACTCAGTCGTGCATATAACACTATTTCTCCCTCTGACTTATCATTATCCTTCTGTTTCAGTCTTTGACTTCCCTTACAGAGCCCTTATCCCTTTTGTGACTTCTGAACCTGGTGTTCACAAAATGTATGTGGAGTGAATGCACGACACTGAGGAGCATGGAGAAGCCGGACCAAGCAGATGATTCTAAATACTAAGGCATGATATGGCCCAACCAGAACCCATGACGAAAATTGTTTAGTCTTCTATTAAAAACATTAACATTAGTCTGTGGACATTTGGACCACACACAGCCCTGGTGTGGGAAAGCGAATCTGACAGGGTTTCAATAATATTCCTTTGCTCCAGCTGGCTGAAGTAATGCTAAGTCAATGCCTGTGTCTACAAAACCAATATGTTATTATTTGGTTTGTCTTTTATCAACCTCTGAATAACTTGCTATAGGTAGAGTGATAGAGTTGAGACAGGGATTTCTTTGAGAGAGACTGGCTACCCAGCAAGCTGTCTCTCGAGAGCTTGGGGTTGCTCTGTGCTAGATCTGGTTCTTTGCCTTGCACGACCTTGATATTTTATTCAGAACAGAAAGGATCATATAACTGAACCCACAAGACTGATGCATATTCATCGAGATCCTGATCTATTAATTTACAATGAAAAACATAACTGGCAAGCAGAGATATTCTGAACACAGAACACAGAGTCTAAGAACACAGAGATAGTGTGTTCTTATCACTTTAGGAAAACATGTTTGGGAAACTAATGTTTAAATCACAAGTTGTATAGTGGATCCAAATGAAGAGAAAGGGGATAGGGGTCATTGAGCCGTGAGCCTGATGCTCCATGCATTTCCCTCTAGTCCCTAAGCTGCCGAACAGACTGGATATTTGTGTTCAGGGGCCCTGGATGGGGGACCCACTAAAAAGTCCTTGTATTTTGACTCCTTACTTATAAAACCAATATAGTCTGTTCCTACTATCGACAGGATTTCCTCAGACAGCCCAAATAAAACTGTGTGGTCTCAAATTTTCCTATTAGAAGTATAATCCAGTAAGATTTCTGTCACCCTGCACTTCCTGGACACCTTGATTGGACTTTCAAATCCCCGCAGCCCTACATTTTCTTGAATTAATTTCTACATTTAGCTAATCTCATCCGTTATGTAGTAACTCTTATTAATGCCATTCTTAGAAAATGGTTCTATTATTTAGAGGTTTTGGAGGGGTCCGTGCTTTGGTTCTAATGTCAATAACACAGTTTTGGGGCCCTTGGTCCATTGCCACATTCTGTCAATATAGTGCTTTTACAGACCACCCGTCCCCATGCATTAGTGTGTCATCAAATCAAATTAGTTCTGGCCGGTGGCTGAAGAAACAAAACAGAACAGAAACTATTAGAATGCATGGCACAGAATTAGGTAACTCTTGTTTTATATGCATTCTGTGTACTAGGTTGTGATACAAAAATGCTTTCTTGGCTCTGCGCTGGGGTTAAAAAATTTTTTAAACCACCCCCTAGAACTCAGAGCTTCATTCTCTGCCTGGGAGAGCAAGGTGCTCTTTGTGCATGAAGGTGTTTGCAAAGTTATTCAAATAAAGCCTTTGCCACAAAGAGCCCTGTTATTGAGGGGGACAGTAGAAACTGTGTCCGAAGCTTGCAGAAACATCCATCTTGAGGACTGTGTGACAGGACCAGTGGTTGAAAATAGATGCAGATCATGTAAAAACAAAGGAACGATGAGAAGTCACCTCGGAGAAATGGCGGTAGAACTTTTGGACCCTGGGCAGTGCGTCTTTGTGGTTCCAGGTTCTCTTTTGCCCTGGAGTCAGGGGTCCCTGACTGTCAGAGAAGAGCTGAACAGGATTTCCCTGCTTTCATGTTCCAAGGGTCACCGTGACACCTGCTCAGACTGAGCCAGTCCAAACTAATGAAGAGATTTTCATATGAAACCCGAATTTTCTTAGGAAATTGCTTTCTTCAGCAGAAAAAGGCAGCACATATTTGGATCCTTGAGGACGTTTGGCAAGCTCTTTGAGGCACAAAGACATTTTGATTCCTTTTCTTTGAGTCGAGTTGAGTTCCTACAGTGTGTGTGTGTGTGTGTGTGTGTGTGTGTGTTGGTGTGTGTGGGCAGGTGGTGCTGAGTATTTGAAAATGTCAGACCGCATTAGTCATCTATCCATCCATCCATTTCCATTCAGCCATTTGTTCATTCATATGTGTGTCTATCTGTTCATCCATCAACCCCTTTTTGAGCACTTATATACTCTGTGCAAGCTCTTTGCCTCATGTTAACTTTTGTGTATTTTTGGTGTCAGGAAATCTTAAGTTGCAAGGAGATTCAAAAATTCTTTGACATAGTTCTCATCAGATAAATGCATCTTCTCTGTAGATCTGCCGGCAGGCTTCTGCCAGCATCAGAATACACCTCTCTGACTGAGAAAGTTTTCTTGTGTTGAACTAAAACCTATTCTTCTGTAGCTCCCTTCAGAAACCTCCTGTCTGAGCCCCACACACCTAAGTACCCGGAAGAGCTGCTCTCTGCCTGCTTGCACATCTCAGTTCTGAGCTAATTCCTCAGTTGGCTGGTTTCTGAGCACGTTAAGATTTGCACTCCTGTCAGAGGATGGGATCAAGAATCAGGTCTCGTGTCTGATAGGTCTAAAGGGTGTCCCCATTCCAAGCTATACTGTTTAGGCTCCCACTTTGGTGCCTAGCTCTTGTGGCTTTGTTTTACTCTGGTTTGGGGTGGTCACTCTAATGGTCCCTCTAGGATTGACATCCCACTCTGAATTTTAACTGGGATCTTGACAACCTTCCAGTCTTCCCTGTTTATCCCCAACCATTGGATGAATGGGATTCAATCCAAATGGTCCTCCACCTGAAACTATGATTCCCATCTCTGCCACTGCAGATAGAACCCTTGGGAGCTGACGCCAATCTGAAATTGAGCCTGAGCTAATCATGCACTTTGGAGCATTCTAATTTGATTCTTTATTTCCTCAAGGAAGTAACACCAGATGAGTCCCACAGCTCTGGCACTCTGTTCTTGATTTCTCTGTCTAGTCTTATCTTTGAAGTTCCAGTCTGCCTCTCAATGAGTGTCTCCAAGTTATGCATATTGGTTCTAATTCTAGCCCATGTGGCCAAGCATGGTATAGCTCTACATATATTTGAGGATGTTACTGATTCAATTTTTCTCTTGCCATATAACAAACTATCCCAGCACTCAGTGACTCAACAGAATGATAAGTTTTTTGCTAGTGGTTTTGCAATTTGGCAAAACTCAGTGGGGAAAAGATCATTTTGCCCCATGAAGCATCAGCTGGGTTAGCTTGGTGAGGTGAAGATCTACTTCTAAGTGGCTCACTTACGTGCACTGGCAGGGAACGTGGTTGGGGCTCTTGGCTTGGTGTCTCAATTATGCTACATGAAGCTGCTTGAGATTTCTTACTACATGGTGACTGGGTTCTAAGAGAGAGGAAATGGAAGCTGCCAGTCTTCTTTAAGACTGGGCCTGGAACGGCATGTTATCACTTTCCCTTGATTCTTTTGGTCAACATGGTCACAGAGCAGCTCAGATTCAAATGTTGGGAAATATAACTCCACTTCTTGATGGAAAGAATTGACAAAGATTTTGTAGCCATCACCTTGCTCTATCCCTGCTCCTACCCCTTCATCCTGTCTTCTCTAGGTTAAAAAGCCCTTATTGCTTTCTCACTACTGCAGTGTTTTAGTGTAAGTCTATTGTGGAGAATAAAACAAGATTTTCACCTCCTTTCTATTAAAGTTTATATCTTTCTTGATGCAACCCAAAGTCATGTTAACTTCCATAAGAGTTACATTTCATCGTTGACTGACACTCAACTTGCTATTGATTAGGCCCCTAAGGCTTCTTCTTCTAATCTCCTGTTGGTATGGCATGGTACTTCTGTCTTGTACTTGGAAAGCTAGATTTTAGACTCAATTCAGTTATTTAATAGCTCTCCTTATGAAGTTTCACCTTGTCAGATCTAAACTACTGTTCTTGCCTGTTAAGATAATTTAGGTGCTTATCTTTTGTTTAACATGGTAATGTTCAGTCAACATGAAGTTGATGGCTGTGCCCTTATTGTTCAGGCAAATAATTGATAAAAAATATTTTACAGACCAAATATAGACCACGTGGTCTGACACTGGAAATCTTCTAGGATAACACAGGAACCATCACTCAGTTCTCCAATTGTCCTTGCACCTGTCCCATAAAATTTTACTTGATCTCATGGTATATCATGAAAAAATCCCTTCAACTCTCCTGCTGAAGTACAAGCACTTTGCATCTATTCCATCTCTCAGATCCTGCAACCTAATAGCCCTGCCAAAGAAGCAAAATCTGCCAGACAAATATGACATTTTCTTAATGAAAATATACTATATCCTGATCAGCCCTACACCTCTTCCAGTGTCTCTTTGACTTAAAGAAACCTTTTTGCTTTTTGGTTATTCACTCCAAATATTAGTTTGATAGAGGTATAATTCATGTAAAATAGATTACACCCATTTGAAGTGTACAATTTGATGAATTTTGACAGAATTATGTATAGTCCCTTGAAACCATCACCAGAACTGAGACACAGAACATTTCCACCACCGTCCAGGGTCTCCTCATGCCCCTTTGCAGTCCTGCCTCCCCCCATCCCGAGGCCTCAGACAGCCTCTGATCTTTCTGTCACGATAGGTTACTTACACTTTCTAGAATTTCATATAAATAGAATTATATAGTATGTACTTTTTGGCGTTTGACTTCTTTTACTCAATGTAAAGCTTTTACGATTCATCCACATTGTTGCTTTCTCAGTAGCATGTTCTTTTTTAGTGCTGAATGATACTCTGTTGTAGGTATATAACACATTTTGTTTATCTACTTCCCTGTTGGTGGACATTTGTTTCTAGTTTTGGCTATTGTGAATGAAGCTGTTTTGAATATTCATGTATGAATCTTGGTGTAGACAGGTGTTTTCATTTCTGTTTGGTACCTAGACTACTTCTCCCCCCGCCTTTTTTTGTTTGTTTGTTTGTTTGTTTTGTTTTCCTTTTCACCAGACTCTTCCTGGCTAGAATTAAGGTCACCATTCTCCAGTTTTTGAAACCTAACTTATGCCTTATTTTGGAAATCACAGCAAAAGTCATCTTCCCCCAACATTCTGGTGTAAGTTGTTGGTCCTCAAAACTCTCCATTTATGAATTCTTTCAATTCTTTGAACATAATTCATCTGCTTAGAGAATTTATTCTTTTTTAGCCAGCAACTTTTGGGGCAAATATTACTGAGTTGTTAAAATGCGTCCATACTAAGCACTGAATATACATTATCTAATTTCCTGTTCACAATAGTTATATAAAAAAGGTACTATATTAATTTATCTTTTTAATAGGTGGATAAGCAGAAGCATAGAGAGGTGACATAACCTGCCCAAGTTCTGATTGATGAGGAGCTAAGTTTGTAAGCTGTGTATTTCTCTTGTGCTGGAGTCCAAACCATTCCACAATATAAGAGAGACAGTGATGATTATGATAGGAGAACTGGGCATACAATGTGATGAGTTTGTTTTTAAGAAAAGAAAGGTTACTCTGGGTGAGCTAAATGGACCTTGAAAACTAGGATAAATATGGGTGGTGAGGTGGGGACCAAATGATATAAAATTCAGATGGATGGGTGGCATAAGCAAAGGCCCTGTGGCAGAAATGGGAGCATCATCAAGCTTCCTTAGTGCAGAGATCTGTGGACTGATGGGAGGCCAGGAAAAAAAGCGGCTATGAGATTAGGTACAATGACAGGGAGACTGTGGTCAGACCACTGGTTTTTGAATGATGGGCTAGGGAGCTGACCGTGGCCATAAATCGTGATGTATGGTGGGAGATGCTTTTGTAGACTGTGCTGAAGTATTAATATGATGGCTTTAAATGGATCAAAGGAGATGACAGCAAAATTAGGAAACCAGTTAGGAATCTACTGCACTTAAAAACACAAAACAAAACAAAAATGAAGGCTTGAATCAGAATGGTGGCAGGGGCAAGGCTTGTATTGGAAGAGGAAACTGAACTCTGCTTAGTATTAGAAATTCAAATAATTTTTATATAGTTTACTATATTGGCCTCATCTTGCAATTACTCCACATTAATATAAACTAGTTTTAAGCACTTAATTGCATTCATATCAGTTGATATTTTTCTGATTTTTTAAATTTATAAGCAGATTTCTCAAGTTATGTCATTTGCATTAGAAGGAATTAAGATGTGAATAAGTCGAAATGATCTACTTTGTTAAATATGCTGTTTCTTATCTTTTTTTTTTAAAGATTTTGTTTATTTATTTGATGGAGAGAGAGAGAAAGAGAGAGAACATGGAGCATGAGTGGGGTGGGAGGAGGAGAGGGAGAGGGAGAAGAAGGATCCACAAAGAGCAGGAGCTCCACATGGGGCTCAATCCCAGGACCCCAGGATTATGACCTGAGCCTAAGGCAGATGCCTAACTAACCAACTGAATCACCCAGGCACCCCACTGTTTCTTATCCTTAATTGGATAATATGAGCTTTGTAACTCTTTTGGGCGACATCTCTTTTTGATTATATCTAAAAGACCTCATCACATTTTACAGCTACATAAATATTTAATAAAAGTGCTTGATTTAATAACGTTTAAGTATAAAATTAAAAGCTTATAGAATACCACATATATTTTATTTATTGAAGTATATTTCATACATGTCTTTTCAAAAAAATTGTTAATTTCAGGGGTAGAATTCAGTGATTCATCAGTTGCGTATAACACTCAATGCTCATTACATCACGTGCCCTCCTTAATGCCCATCCCCCACTTACTCCATTCCCTCACCCACCCCCCTTCAGCAACACCCAGCTTGCTCCCTATAGTTGAATCTATGGTTTGCCTCCCTCTCTGTTTTTATCTTTTTAAACTTTCCTTCCCTTCCTCATGTTCATCTGTTTTTTCCTTAAATTCCAGATACAAGTGAAATCATATAATAATTGACATTCTCTGACTTATTTTGCTTAGCATAATACCCTCCAGTTCGAACCATGTCATTGCAAATGGCAAAATTACTTTTTTTTTTGATGGCTGAGTAGTATTTCATTGCCAAGGGAGAAATAGTTTCCCTTTTGAGCAAGAAGCCTGATGCAGGACTCTATCGCTGGGTCCTGGAATCACGATTTGAGCTGAAGGCTGATGCTTAACTGACTGAGCCATGCAGGCGACCCGAACATACAGATCTTCAATGACAGCTTGATGAATTTGGCAAATGTATGGGTGCACAACGCCTCGCCCCATTGAGTTATGGAACTCGTCATTACTCACAAAGTATTCTTGTGCTTCGCCAATTCGTCCACAATTGTTGCAGAGATCTGTGTTTTCCTTCCTTTTTATTGTTGAGCAGTGTTCCAGCGTACGAATATACCACCATATCTTTAGTCATCTGTCTGTTGGTTTGGGTTGTTTCCAGTTTGGGGCCATTATGAATAGAGCTTCTATAAATATTTTTGTGCAGGTCTTTTTGTGGACACGTGGTTCCATTTCTTAGACAAATATCTCAGGGTGCAATGGCTGTATCATATGGTAGGTGTATTTCTAAACTTTGAAGAAACTGCTAAAATGGTTTCCAAAGTATTTATATTTTTAAAATGTATTTTAGGATTTTATGGTTCTGGACTTCTTGTTTGTATAAAGCTGACCACAAGACTTGATTAAGAATGCAATATTCACATTAGGCTTACAATGACATTTCTGTGACAATGAAGACTTTGTGATTATGGATGGCTAGCTTAGCCATCAACACCATTTTCCCCATAATTATGCTATAAATTAGGGGTGACCCTTGAGCCTTTTCTAGTAAGTACTTCAGTATCTGGAAGGTTAACATGAAATTCTCTAAGGTGTTCTTAAGTGGTACCTGAAGGAAAAACAGGCTGTAATGTCACATAAGTTAATAATTTTAAGGAGCCTATAGGCCTGGCAGTGAAATTAAATACTTAACAATAATTCAAAAATGGCTTACAGAAACTTAAAAATGTGAATCATTTAGTGGGGCTGAAATTATGCTCCTGACATATATGTGTGACACCCGAGAGCACTTACCTGGGAATTTATTACCAGCTTCTGAGCAAACAAAGCCTGACCTACATTTGACTAAAGTCAGCTGTCTTTGGTTAATCCTATGGGCTTCTTTTTATTAATGTCACAATTGCTAATGTGGTATAACATTGTCATTACTGAATAGCACCACGGGATGAGCTGCAGCTGTTATTTCTCTTTCTGAACCTACTGAGTCATTAAATCTGAGTTTGGGGGAATACAAGTTGTAAAGATTATTCAAATTCTGATTGAGAAATAGGACTACTGGGAAATTGTAGGTACATAAAGTAAAACTTTGAATCAATCAAGGTTCTTTTTTTTTTAATAAGCTTGAACGTTCAAATTTTTTCCCTAGGTTTAATTTGAAATCGAATGTCAAAAAATAGTGGGTAAACGTAAGAAAATAAAAGGGCAATAATATTTATATGCAAAGTCTTTTTTGCTGATGGGAAAGTGGTTTGTTGTTATTGAGAAAATATTAGGAAGATCATTTTCTTCAAAAAACCATAATATTTTGTCTTAAGAATCCTGATGCTAATTTAAGAATATGTTTTTGTTCTAACGAGATGGAATAATTGATTTCTCTTTAATAGCTAAGGGAATTTTTATTGTATTGCTCTTGGTATTCCTTGCAAAAATTTCTATCTTCTTTTTAAGAACTCTTACTTTGCCTTTGGTCATGATTAGTACTTTGTAAAGGTTATGATCCTGCAGTTCCTAAACTGAACCTCAGAAATGTTTCAGTTTTTGAGGAGAGTATAGCAATATTCAATATTTCTTGGATACCACATAAATACTAGCTCAGGATAATTTTCAGTTTCTTCAATAAGATTGTGCTACATTCCGCTCAGTGGTGTCATACATTTGCTAAGCTGGGTTTTCGACAGTTGCTGTGATAAATAACAATTACTACATGAAAAGCAAAGTGGAATGGGGGATGAGGGTGGTAGGGTCCAATCAGATTTCAAAGTTTAAGAAGTTTTGCAATGCCCAATAGATGCACATATCCAATTAGTAAGCACTTGTGGTTATTTAAAGATGAAATAAAAACACACTTTCAGTTTATGAGTATCATTTTTTTCCAAATGGCTACTAAGTTGTTAAGACAAAACTAAACAACAAACAAACAGTAAAAACAAAATACCTTACCAAGTTGGGACCTAACTACTTATTAAATAAAACAGTTGGTTATTTCATGTGGTCTGGGGACACAGAAAAAAAAAATCACAGAGTCCCTAAGGATTCCTCCAAAGTGGGAAATTTTGGGAACCCCTGGTAAAATCTGATGATCATTTAAAGAATTTATGACTTTTTATGTTTATTCAAGACCTGTTTATTTTGGTCTGTCATGTGTTTTTGATGTTGTTTAAAAATGTTGGGGGTAATGGAAGTTCAAAGATTGACATTTCGGAAGCTCATTTCTTCTGGATGATATTTTGGAAGTTGGACATCTGCAATGACTTCACTGACTCCAGGAAAAACTTTAAGTTGAAAAAGTTTGTGTTTGGCATCCCACCCACAGGTACAGAAGTCCTGGATAGCTGGACGGCCGGTTACCATGGCATTACAGAGAGTGTGGTTCACCGGCCAGAGCTCATTAGAAAAGCAGAATCTCAGGCCCCACCCCAGACTTGCTGAATCTGAACCTGCATTATAATGAGATCTCTGGGTGATTCATAGGCACAGTAAAGTTTGAGAAGCACCGCTCTACCATTTCTATCCCATCCTACCTCAGCCTTCTCAGACGGAATCTCCCATTCCCTTTGAATATGTCTTTAAAACCTAGTTTCTCTGTGCATGATTTGTTTGAGGCTTTACTATCCACTAAAGCTTTCTACTGAATTAATCCTTGATAATAGTTGAAACGTGCTATCATTTCCCAGAGAAGACTGACAAATTGTCACACTGGATTGTTATTTTTATCTTAAAAATGTCTTCAGCTTTTCTCAGTGCTGCCAAATGCCCTTATTTTCTTATCTTCTTAGCTATAGTTTTGAGGGCTAGGCTCTCTCTGTGCCCCAAAATGGGTTTCCCTGGTGTAGAGCACACAGAACGCGTGGATTTAGGGCATGTGAGATGGAAAAATGCAATGTTAAAAGTGAGAAAGGGCCTTTGCACCCTACCCAGAGAGAGATCCAATGGCATTGTTCTGGGCTCCCATCATAACTTTCACCTTGTGCGGAGCCCTTGATGTCCTGCGAATGAAGATGTTCTCACATTCCTTGCAGCAGGAACCCACCTTGACTTCCAAAGGTGACGGTACATCTACAAAAGCAATGGTGATGGCCTCTGCATCTCACATCTGCACAGAACCTGAGAGACGCTTATGCTCATGATCGCTCAGGCCCCTGACAACCCTGCTGATGTCAGTGTCTTACTCTCCAAGAATACTGGCTGCTTCCTCCCTGGGACCTTCACCAACCGGGTCCAGGCAGTCTTCGGAGAGCCATGACTTCCGGGGGTTACTAATCCCAGCTGCCCCCGCAGGCATCTTATGTTAACCTGCTTACCACTGTGTATTAACCTGTGTAACACAGACGCTCCTCTGTACCACGCAGACATTTCCAGCCCAGGCAGCAAGAAGGGACGTCAGTTAGGAGGTCGGCGGTGGTGGGCGCTTGCCCCAAAGTTCTGCGCATGTGCAGCCCCAGCCCCCAGACCCCTCCGTCTGCTCCGAAGAGGCTGCGCGTGATCTCATGAAGACGTGGGAAGGGAAGAGCAGGCTGCTGTTGGAAAGGTCATGACGAAGGAGGAATTTCAGGGTGAGTGGACTGCTCCAGCTCCCAAATGTACGGACTCTCCTCGCTGGGGTCGCAGGCGCCGGTGCCCTGGGTGCCTCTCCCAGGGTCCCCTCCTGAGGACTGGTCCGCAGCGCCTGCTGCTCAGGTCCCTGCATGGGTGAGGACAACTACCCGGTGTTCTTAAGGTGTTCTTTCACACACTTAAACAGAGAAGGGAAATAAGGCTGACGGAAAATAAGCAGTTTCTTAAAAAAAAAAAAAAAAAAAAAAAAAAAAAAGGTGAGAAAAGTCCACTTTAGTAGAAACTAAGGCCCCGTGAGGAGTGATTGTTGTGCACTGCGGCCAGTAAGAGCAGGGCTTGCCTGAGTCCGACTCTGCTTTCCAGTGAAAGTGATGATAGCAAACATCAGTTGAAATCTTATTATGTTCCGAGCATTGATTTTTGATCAGCACACATGTTGTCATTGTTCCAAGTATGCATGTTATCTTTTTTATTTATGCCACGTATGAGGTAGATACTATTACTTTTCTCCTTTTGCAGCTGAGGAGACTGAGAGCTAGAGGACATTATAACTTGAGCTAAGCATCTTTTATTTATTGAGAATCAGACCCACCTTATCAGTTTCTTTCTTTCTTTTTTTTTTTTCTAAAAGATTATTTATGTATTTATTTATTTGACAGACAGAGATCACAAATAGGCAGAAAGGCAGGTGGGGCGGGGGCAGGCTCCCTGCTGAGCAGAGAGCCCGATGGATGTGGGGCTCGATCCCAGGACCCTGAGATCATGCCCTGAGCCGAAGGCAGAGGCTTAACCCTCTGAGCCACCTAGGCGCCCCCCCACCTTACCAGTTTCTTGTCTCTCTCGGCTCCAGATTGGTTCTTCAGCATTTGCTGTGTGATAATGCACTGGACTTTTTTGAGCGTTTCTTCTTCTCAGTAGGGTGATGTTGAGCTTTGTCAGTAGAGAGAGCTGGAGGGGCATTGCAGGAGGAAGGGGCTGTCTTTCTCCTGGCTGTTGTGTTTGCTTTCCCCTGCTCCAGCTGCCATCAGTCAGGGACATCAGGTGAGTTTCTGCCCCAGCTGTTCCAGCACCCGAGTGGGCAGTCCCTTAGCAACTTAGCAGCCTGGGCCCACTCACCCCCTTGTTCTGGCCCTCCTGATGGGAGCACTGCAGGCTCCAGCCCTTGTGCCCCCAGTGGCATCCCAGCTCCTTCTGTGTGCACCCCAACTAACCCCTGCTGGCCTGTGCCTTGGAGGTTTGCTTCCTGTGGCTCTCCTGGTGTGGACACTGTGTGCTCCAGGCCTTGCACCTGTAGAGGTGTCAGACTCCCCACTGCACGCCTACTCACCAGCCACAGCTCGCCTGTACCTGGGGCATGGGGGTTGTTGTGTCTTGCCTGGCAGCTCAGGCCCAGCCCTGATGCAAGCAACCCAGTGAACTTCTTTACCATCCCGTGGGCTGCAACCACATCTTTGATGGGGCTGCACCTCAGCCTTGGGGAGGGAGCCAAATTCTTTTTTCTGTTTGTCCTTCTGGATTCACCCTTGATCCAAGATACCCTTTAGAGTTCTCATTATACCTTTATAGTTATTCTACTGAGTTTAATAATGCTTTATATTAAACTTCTGTTTAATTATTGTGTGGTTTGTTTCCGGATCTCTTATTTGATACAATCTGGTACAGACTGTACAGTCTGATACAATCATCTCCCCTCTCCTACTCAGAATAATCTCTTCAGTTGTCTACTTTGCTTTGTTTATGTTTGATTTTTTTACAAAGGTATTTTTCTATGATATCAATAAGTCAATTATTCTGTCTCTATGAGCTCAGTGAGTGGACAAGGCAATCTCTAATAAGTCATTGATTCTGTAACACATTCATTCATAAAACTTTTACTGAATGCATATTTTATGCAAAGTGTTTGAGTTCACAAGGTGTATTAAGGCACTTTCTTTGCCTACATGAACTCACAGTCCTGTAGAGGAGGTAAATTTAAACAGGGTAAGTTAGAATACAATGTGGTAACTATTACAGTTGAAATGTGAACACCACTTTCTGGGAACACAATGACAGAATGACTCATTCAGTCTAGGGGAGTTAGTGCAGTCCCATCAGAACTGAATCTGGAGGAGTTTTCCCAGCTCCAAAGGATATGAAGTTGTGTTTATATAGATCACTATATGGTTATATCTGGGATCATATACATAATTAGAGACTAAGTTTCTAGACTTTCTTTATTAGAGAGAGAGAATGTTAATATGCTGGTAAAAGTGACGCAGAAAGAGAGATGGTAAAATATGGCTGTGTTGGACCAGACATCCTCCTGGCTTTGTCATCAACTCACTGGGGGACCCTGGACACATAGGAAACTGTGGAACTATGCTTCCACCACTATAATTTGAAACATTTAGATTATATAGTCCTGGGTGTCTCTTCTAACTCTAAATGGTATGTAATGTAATAGAATGCATTTAAATAGCAGGTGCTGGTATTATGAAACCAAAACAAAATCCTAATGAGAAGCAGTCTGAATTGGTTTTTAAAAAAACAAGTAAGGTATATATATATACAATGGAATACTATGCAGCCATCAAAAGAAATGAAATCTTGCCATTCGCAATGACGTGGATGGAACTAGAGGGTATCATGCATAGTGAAATAAGTCAGTCGGAGAAAGACAACTATCATATGATCTCCCTGATATGAGGAAGTGGAGATGCAACATGGGGGGTTGGGAGGGTAGGAAAAGAAGAAAAGAAACAAGATGGGATCGGGAGGGAGACAAACCATAAGTGACTCTTAATCTCACAAAACAAACTGAGGGTTCCTATGGGGAGAGGGATCGGGAGAGGGGGGTGGGGTAATGGACATTGGGGAGGGTATGCGCTATGGTTAGTGCTGTGAAGTGTGTAAGCCTGGTGATTCACAGACATGTATCCTGGGGATAAAAATACGTTATTTGTTTATAAAAAATTAAAAAATTAAAAAAAAAACAAGGTAACATTTGGTTAAATAATAGAAGACATCTTGGAGGAGATCTCAGAAAGAGTTGTTTTTAATGTGGATGAGTTAGTGTTATCTATTATTAAATAATTTGCCTCTAAGAAATATTTATAATCATGAAGTGCTTGCTCTGTAATGGATGTTTTATATTTTCTGAGCAAATAATAAAGTCAACCTTGCTGACAGACCTCACATTTTGACACATCTTTAATTACACTTGTGGCTATAGATAGATGTTCCTAGGGATCAAATGGTAAAGGAACAAATCATCAGATCTCCCATTGTGGAAATTTTTCAGAGGCTAGGGAGAGAAGCTGAGAAATAGATTCTTCAATGAATATCATGGGTTAGGAAGAAAATATCCACAGTGTTTATACATTAATTTATCAGTATGGTGTTGTTAAAAGTCTCAGAGAGTATTAGTATTTGAAATTATTTTAAGATACTTAACACTGGAGGTGGCAAATGGGATTTTTAACACATTCTACTTGTACTGTCTGTAATAGCTTAATATTATGACTGGGGAAATGGGATTTGGAGTGAGTTTACCTTGGTTTAAATTCTAGTTCTAGCACTTAGTATCATGATAGCTTTTTTTTTAAAAAGATTTTATTTATTTATTTGACACACAGAGAGAGATCATAAGTAGGCAGAGAGGCAGGCAGCGAAAGAGGGGGAAGCAGGCTCCCTGCTGAGCAGAGTGCCCAATGCTGAGCAGAGAGCCTGATGCGGGGCTTGATCCCCGGACCCTGAGATCATGACCTGAGTGGAAGACAGAGGCTTAACCCACTTAGCCACCCAGGTGCCCCATTTTTTAAAAAGAATTTATTTAATAATATGATAGCTTTGAAAAATTAAACTCTCTTAGCCTGAAGTATTCAGGTCTGCAAAATAAGGACTGCAGTAATGGTATTTACATTATAGGATTAAAAGAGGTGAGATATGTCACAAGTTACCACAGTGTCTGGCAAAGAGAAAGCACTCAGTAAAGGGTAAGATTTATTATGATCACTAGGGCAGATATCTCAGGAAAACAATATGGAGGAATGATGTCACAAGGATGGGTACACGTCTTAGATTTGTAACTTACTAATTGTTAGTATTAATTACTTACTAATTGAATCCTTTGTTTAGTCCGTTATTACCTTCAATTTCAGAGTTTTTTAATTTGTAAAATTGTGGGTTTTTTAAAATGTCTGCTTCCTTCCCTTATAGAATTGTTGTAATAATAAAGTGGTAATGTGTATATGAGAGTACTTTCTGCCCGTTGTGGGACCATGGAAGTAATTACTACAAGGCAAGATCACCTTTCCCCCTGAGTTTCTTCATTCTTTCCTCCACTATCCTAGTGTATACAAGGAGTCTTGAGGAGGCCCAGTAAGAAGACAGAAACTTGTTCAGCATAATGATACATCTTTTTTCTTTCTTTCTTCCTTTCTTTTTTTTTTTTTTTGGTCAAAATTAAAGCTTTATTCTGTGAAAGCCCTTGTTAAGAAGATGCAAGGAAAAGCTACACTTTGAGAGAACACAATTATAAAGCACATATCTGACAAAAGACTTATTGCTGGACTATATAGAGAACCCTTGACAACCAGTAGTAAAAGAATTAACAAAAATCTAACTTGACATAAGCAAAACACATAAATAGACATTTTAGTGAGGAGGCTGTGCATAAGACAAGTATATTAAAAGATATTCAGTAGCAGGGGTGCCTGGGTGGCTCAGTGGGTTAAGCCTCTGCCTTCGGCTCAGGACATGGTCTCGGGGTCCTGGGATCGAGCCCCACATCGGGCTCTCTGCTCAGCAGGGAGCCTGCTTCCCTCCTCTCTCTGCCTGCCTCTCTGCCTCCTTGTGATCTCTCTCTCTCTCTTTCAAATAAAAAAAAATCTTAAAAAAAAAGATATTCAGTAACATTAGCCTTTGGGAATTGGAAATTAAGAGCAGGTTGAGCTATCACTACGTATATATTCAATAGAATTAGAAACAGTGATAGTATCAGTGCTGGCAAGAATACAAAGAACCTGGATCTCTCACACATTGTCAGTGGGATATGCACAATGGCACAGACGATCTGGACCACAGTCTGGTAAGTTCATATAAAATGAACAACCCAGCAATTACACTCCTAGGTATTTATTCCAGAGAAATGAAGACTTACAGTCACATAAAAACCTGTATCCAAATTATCAAAGAAGGTTTATTTATAATAAACAAAAATGCAAACAACCCCAATGTTCTTACTGGTGAATGGTTAAATAAACTGTGGTATATTCCTATCATGAGCTACTATTCAGCATCAAAAAGGCACAAACTATTGACACACACAAGAATTTGGGTGGATATGAAGGGAATCACATTGAGTGAAAAATAAATATCAAAAGGTTACATGTCACATTTTTGCAATGACAAAATTATGTGGATGGAGAATAGATTCGTGGTTGCCCAAAGCAGGAGATGGGGTTGGAGTGGTTGTGTGGCTATAACTCTAGATTCAGAGGTGGCCGCTGAGTGTGTTACCTTTAATGACACTCTGTTGCCTTGTGTAGTGGCACATCTTTTCTATGGCATATTCTGTTGATTCTCTCCAAAACATATTGAACTCTGTCCATGTCTTTGCCTCTTTTGCTGTCACCTTAGTGCCATCATCTGTTTTTGAGGAAGCTGGTGCTTTTTTGGTATTCTGCTTCTACTCCTGGCTCCTTTTCAGCCACTTTCCACTTAATTTTAGGGCAGTGCTACTCTTCTGCTTAACGCCCTCTAATGGCTTCCCATTGTACTTAGAATAAAATCTTAACTTTACCACAAAGTCATGTATGATCCAATTCCTGCTCACTTCCTTGATCTAATCTTCTGCTGCTTTCATGTTGCCTCCTGTATGCTGGCCTCGTGAGCCTGCCTTCTCTTCTTTAAGAAGGCCAAGTTCATTCTTGACTTAAGAGAATTGATCTAGTTGTTCTGTCAGCCTAGAATGTGTTTCCTCCTGATGGCTTTCCTCTGATTCTCTTGCTATGACTATTTCTTGTCATTTTGTGGTTCCAGTAAGGCTTTTTCTGGCTATTTCATTGCACTGTCCTATTTTAATTTTCACGTAGCTTTTATCACCATTTGATATCTTCTTTGAAAGTTAGCTTCAGAAGAATACTGTCCTTATCTGTCTTATTTGATGCTTCATTCCCAGGACCTGACAAATATCTGGCATACAATAGGTGCTAAAAATACCCAGTAGTTGGACATATAAGATAAACTTTGAAAGAGGTCAACATCAGCAAGAAAATAATACTGAAGCTTCCTCTTTGTCTTCTTTTGGTTGTTTCACTTAGAAGACTCTAAGGGACTTAAAATCCCTTCCAGGATAGGATCTCAAAGGCTTGAATATATCTCCTTCATCTACCTACCTCACAGAGCCTGAAATTGCTCTTGGTTTCTAGAAGGGCCTGACTCTCTTTTGATGATAGAGCTGACATCTGGGGAGGATAACAAATAGAGAAAAAAGCCCGAGGGCACCATCAGCAGTAAACTGATCTTTAGCAATAGAATGTTTCCAAATAAACTACTGCATGTATATTCATACAATGGAATATAAGGAAAGAGAGAAATGTGGTTACATTAAAAAACACAAAGGACTCTTATAGCCATAATGGTGAATGAAAGAAGCAACAGTATACAAACTGTATTGTATAATTCCATTTATATGAAGTTCAAGGATAGGCAAAACTAATCTATGGTGACTAAGGTCAGAATAGTGGTTACCTTTCAGGGGGAAGGTATTGACTAGGAGAGGGCATAAGGGAACCTTTTAGAATGTTGGGAATACTCCGTAATGCATTTATGAAAATGTGTTCCCTTTTACATCTAATACAATGGAAAAATCCATAACTATAGTCATTAAAAAAAAGACAGGAGGGATAATGGAGGAAAAGAGGAGAGACTGTGCAGATTCATTTTTAAAAAGATTTATTTATTTGTGAAGGAGAGAGAGCCAGCAGGTGTGAGTGCATGGGCATGTAAGCATGGGGAGAGGGACAGAGGGAGAGAGAATCTCAAGCCAACTCCCTGCTTAGTGCAGAGCCCAACATGGGGTTTGATCTTATGACCCTGAGATCATGACCTGAGCTAAAATCAAGAGTAAGATGCTTCACTGACTGAGCCACCCAGGTGTCCATTTGCAGATTCATTTAAGGTAGACCTAGCATAGACTTAATGAACCTTGAGCTCTGTGGGTAGGTGAGATAAGCCAGCATGAAACTTCCATTAAAACTTCACCTACATATCCTCCAAGACTTAATCAGCCTAATCATGGGATCACAACTCCAGTGCCTGAAGAATACCCAGAAGGTCCAACATCACTCAAGAATCAAGATTTTAGTAGCAAAAGCAAGCATAGGAAATGCTGAGTTCTGGAATTTTTAAAAACAGTATAAACAGTGACACATCTCATGCAAAATTTAGCTACACGATAATGAAAAAGTGAAAAGGCTGACTGCCATCTGAATAAGAAAACAAAAAACAAGACAATGCAAGTTTCTCCTGCATAGTAGTCACAAAGGCTTTGGTGGCACAATCTAGTCAAAGGAAAAGTCCTCATTACCTAACCTCTTTTCATGCACAAATTCATATTTCCCTCTAGTTTAAAATGAAATGTCTCTATTTTTATTTTTATTTTTATTTTTTTTAGTATCATGTTTCCCTGAACTCTGTGGAGGGAAGGTCGTGGGAATAGGGTCAACTGGCAGGAGACATGGCATTCTGAGGCTTGTATAGCCATTTAATTAAATGAAATAACAGTCAATGCCAATAGACTGCTGCTTGGATGATTTGCATTCTCCATAAATTATGGGGCAGATATTTATCCTTTGTTGAGAAGGGTTACTTTCCTCCCTTTTGGCTCAAATTCCCTGTGATTTTTCAGAATGATCAAGTGCATGGAAATAAATTTTGTGTAGTTTTTTTATTATTAAAGATGTGAGGGCAGGGGGTGGGGGTGTGTGTGTGGCTGAAAAGCCAATTTCGAACATAAAGCCCTTTCCTCACTTGTGCACATGAAACTTGCATTTCCATGAGCAACCGTGGCTGGCATTTTGAAGAGCATCATGCTTGCAATTCTTTATAGAAGACTCAAGGTTGGCTTAAAGAATTGGCTTGAAAAGCACAGCTTGTTTCCTTATTCCAACAGAACAAAATAGCTCATCTAGTTTGCAATCCGCAGCCATCCCGAATTGGGTAGCATTGCAGTAAGTGGTGCATTAGTTCCTGTCTTTTAGAGCCCCTGTAGGTTTCCTCTTTAGTTGCCCTGTTTTCTCTGACCATTCATAAGTATACAACGTGTTCCTCCTACCCTTTGCTGAGATTTCTCCAGCCTGTGCTTACAAGTGGAACTACATTATTAAGAATAAGCTGGCTTCTCTGGCTTTTGCTTTTCCTATTCACACAGGAACTTGGGCTCCTGTGACATATTCCTTAAGTACTTCTAGGTGTTCCTAATGGGTACCTTGTATGTGATTACAAACCAGCCAGTCTCATGCTGGGTGCCCCTGTGTCAACAAACAATTGTGTGTCTGCCCCAAGTGAGGCCCAGCAGCCCTTGAGATGGCAAAGCCAAAATTGGAAGCATGTGTGATGATTTAAAAATATGACTCCAAATTCTTTGATGTTCGTTTGTCGAGAAGTTGAGTCTGTGCCCCTTCCCTTGGAACAGAGGCAGGCCAGTCATTGCTCTGACTAACAGTCTGGCAGAAATGATGGTATGTGGCTTCTGAGGTTGGGTCATAAAAGACCATGCACTTCCACTTGGCTCTCTTAGAACATTCTCTCTCCAGGTGTTCCCTCTTGAGATGCTCTCTCAGAACCCAGTCGCCATGCTACAGGAAGACCAAGCCTCAGGGAGAGGCCGTGTGTAGAACTTTGTTCAATAGTCCTGGCTAAGTGCAGACTTTGAGTCATCTGAGCTACACATGTGAATGAAATAGCCTCCAGATAATTCCATTGCCAAAAAGTCTGAATCACCCCATCCCTCTCACTCTTCCCAGCCAAGGCCCAGACGTTGTGGCACAAAGATGAGCCTTTCCTCTGCGGGTCTGTCTGCACTGTTGATCTTCGAGTCATGAGATATATAAAAATTGTTATTGTTTTATACCCCTCAGTTTGGAATAGTTTGTTATGCAGCAGTGGATCACTGGAGTAAAATGACTTACTTTCCTTTTGGATTTTGTGCTCTGTTTTGTCACAGGGGTCCTATGTAGTGCTGTTTATGCCTCTGAGCTCACTCAGATTCAGACTTGCCCCTTCCATCCTACAGCTCCAGCTTCTGAAAGAGGTGAAGACTTTAGTGCTTGGTTTCCTCTTTTGTTCATATAAAGGCTGAGAAGCCTTTTTACCTACAGAGGTCTACCGGGTCTGTCCTACATCTTCTCTAGACTTCATTCTCCAAACATTCCTCAGCATCTCTGTGTCCTCAGGCCTCTGGTGGACACAGTTATAAATTTCCAAATGTACTCAGATGATCCTTAGTCCTAGTTGTCCTCAACCTACTGATACCTGCTGACTTCCATTTAAATTTAAAAAGGGTTTGATGTGTATTGACTGGGGATGACATGAGAAAGTACAATAGGGAGAAGACTAGATATTTCTCTTTGATCTACACATGGAACCCAAATGCCTGACCCCATCTATACCTTCCCCACAAAAGTCCTCACCAGCATGTAGAAAGGACTTGGGAGAAACAACTCTTTTTTTTTTTTTTTAAGGATTTTTATTTTATTTATTTGACAGAGATCACAAGTAGTCAGAGAGGCAGGCGGGCGGGGTGGGGGTGCAGACTCCCTGCTGAGCAGAGAACCCGATGCAGGGCTTGATCCCAGGACCCTGGGATCATGACCTGAGCCAAAGGCAGAGGCTTTAGCCCACTGAGCCACCCAGGCGCCCTGGGAGAAACAACTCTTTGCCCTTGCTTCTTATGCTCAGTTTTAAAGTAGGTTAAAACAATGGAAATCTAACTTTTCTTATCTAGGGGATGCCACTTGAAAGTAATATCAATTGCCTAACCCCATAAAAGGAGAAATAAAGCATCTCAAAAATTTCTCATAAATACAAAGAAGAACTGATAATGTAGATCTCCTTTTTCATATTATGTCACAGTCTACCACAATTCTGTGGATAATAAAGTAGCATAGTTGGAGGGCTGATATCTGAGTTTTAAATTAAATTTACATTAGGCCTAAGAATTGAATCACTAGTACCGGTGGTGGATGGGGCACTGAGAATTACTTGTCCACTTTCTTTTTCTTTTTTGTCCACTTTCTTTAATCACAGAAAAGTAAACTGAAGTTCTATGGGTGTTTTTTATTCTCACACTAGAAAGTCCTGTGAGATTGAAGTCATGAGTTGTGCAAACTCTCACTATGATGGCGAAATTTGGGCTTCTGTGTGATAAATCAATGAATTTTTGGTAAATGAATAAATTTAGAAGTACCTAAAAGATGTAGATAGCGTGTTCTGGTTGCAATTCCTCTGCCTGGTTCTCTCATTTTGGAATCTTTTCCTGTATCTTCCACTTACTAGCCTTGTCTTTGGATAATTCATTCAGCTTCTTTGTGTCTCAGTTTTTTCATCTGTAGAGTGGGGATAATGACACCTACCTCAAAGAATCGTGGGCGAAGAATTAAGTGGGATAATGAGGCAAAGAGATTGGTGCTCACTAAAGTTTCTATCTGTTCTCAGATTCCCAATTAACACTTGCAGTTAGGTGGGTCATGTGTCTTTTCCTGGCTGATCAAAAGTGAAAGTACTGTGTCACTTCTGGGATGAGGCATTAACAAGTTCATGACTAATTCACTAATCTTTTTCTTCCCTTGCTGTGGCAGCTGAGAAGGTAGCATTTACATATTAAAGCTACAAGATGGTAGAGCTTTAGTCAGCCTGGGTCCTTAGTGACAACGTGGACTAGAGTCCTGACTACCATGGTCAGATAGGTTGCGAAAATGAGAAATAAACTTTTCCAACGTCAAACCACTGAGAATTTGGATGACTTATTACTGCAGCATAAACTTAGGTTACTGTAAATAATATGGATCTTATAGGAGGTAGGGTGCTGTTATAATAAAAAACATGAAATATTTATGTTTTAAATATCAGCTTACTGCTTGGGCAAAAGGCAGTAAGGATAGTGATCTCAGAGGTCAGAAGAATGGAAATCTTATTATGTTGTGGGAAAATATTTGGCAGTACTGTCATCAGATATAACTTGAGAAGGAGATCAAATTCTGATGAACTTTGAGTTCTAGGGGAAAAGCTGAAAAATGGACTATTTTCTGAAAACATGATTCACAAAGAACTCTGGATGCCGGTGTTGGCCTATGACATATCTGGCAATCAAAGAGAAAATCTACTAAATATTTGAGAGGACCAAGAAAGAAACCACAGTATAGTAGAGCCTTGACCAACCTGTATACCTCAGTAGTGTGTGGATTAAAACACCCTGCTCATTCCTCTGGATGTGAAATGTGTGCAAGAAATGAACTTTTCTGTGTTGAGTCATTGAGATTGGGAATTGTTACAGCAGTGGAAGCCTGGTCTAACCTGACTAACATAGTATATAACAGCATTAGTACAGTGCACAGAATGAACAGTCATTAAGTGTTGCCCCATATATGTTACTATGTTTGTTACTGTTGTTTTTGCAATAATTGCTGGAAGTGTATGATTGTGGTTGATGGAATCCAGGTCGGTCTAATAGAAAAAGAGGATAAAGCTGTGGTAGTCAGAGTAAAGAATAGTGTTAATTTTGGTTTACACAGGGATTGCGAAATGAAATATAAATCAGAGAAAGAGAGGCAGTGTAAATAAGTGGGGTGAGCTAGAAATTGGGAGAGCAGGAACCTTGTGCTAAGGGTGTAATCAATCTTGGCTCCAGCTAATGCACATCTAGATTTTTCAAGGGAGGCTATAAAGTCAAAGCTTTATATAAATTTTTTAAGAGTTTGAACTGTTGGTGATTATTTAAATATTCAACAAATAGTAGGTGGGCCAGGTAAGATTCATGGGTTACCAGTTGTTCTCTACCAGAATATTTCCCCTAAGAACCAAAATATCTAATAGCCAACAAGGTCTCTGAGGATAAATCTTAATATGTCATAATTTGCAGAATCATAATTTTTAAGGTTACTGTTGTTTGGATTCACTTTCAACCCATCTGAAACTTATATTCCCCTTGCAACATCTCTGCC
This sequence comes from Mellivora capensis, assembly GCA_004024625.1. NCBI lineage: Eukaryota > Metazoa > Chordata > Mammalia > Carnivora > Mustelidae > Mellivora > Mellivora capensis. The sequence goes on from PISX010003368.1 coordinate 36,596, forward strand.
AAATTGTCTTCCAGCTGAGAAGTGAATACCTCTGGAAGTAGGTGGCTTACTACTTGATGAAGTGTAACCTTTTGCATCGTTGGTATCCTCCGATTGTTAGGAAGTTCTTTGTGTGTTTGAGGTGAACTCTGTCTTCCTATTGCCTCTCTTATACTTTGCCTCCCAATCTTCCCCCCTGCCATTGGCTTATACCTTATAATCAGTTTTCTAAAGCTGGTGATCTAGTGTCATTTACCTAATGAAACTGCAGTTGGGGGGCACCTGGGTGGCTCAGTGGGTTAAGCCTCTGCCTTCGGCACAGGTCATGATCCAGTGTCTGGGATGCTCCCCGCCCCCTCACCCCTGCCTGTCTCTCTGCCTACTTATGATCTCTGTCAAATAAAAAGAAAAAATAACATAAAAAAGAAAAAGAAACTGCAGTGGATATTTTTTCTACTAAGCTACTCCTCTTCTTCCCTTCTGTGCTCACTTCTTCTGGCAATAGCACCTTCCTTTGGGTATTCTGTGTATAGAAGAGTTCCAAGTCATAATATCCTGTTCCCTGCCTCCTGCCCCTCCCTTACCCCAAAACAAGTTACAGAAGATCCAGGACTGGCCAACTGTAATAGTTTATCACCCACTGTTTGGGGATTGGTGCAGGGATGGGTATGTGCTCTGAACTGGGCAGCTTGGGGTCTTTTCTATAGATTATTTTATGGCACTATGAGAGAAAATCTCTGTCTGTGGGTGGTTGCTCCCAAGACAAAGAATATTTGTATTCCTTCTATGCCCAAACTGTGTTGCATAGAGTAAGATGTCTGCAGCAGGAGAAAGTGATGACAAAATTAAGAAGGTAGCAGAGCAGAAAAAAAAGAGAGAGAGAAGTGAGGAAGAGCAAGAGAACAACTTCTGTTTCTCAGTGACCCTCTTCATCCTTATATCCTTGTATCTCTTAGGTATGAAAAAAATAGTTGCACTGGTTTGTGTTCATTTCCTACCATTTGCACCAAAAGGATCCTGATTTAAACTATGTTGGAGATCATGTTTATAATAGCCCATATGTAATACTATAGTTGTACCTCTTCCTTGAATTTGTGTGTCCTTTTACATATTGTTTTTCAGAGCATTTACTATATATTTTCTAGGCAAGTTATTTGTAGTTACTTGTGTCTTAATTTTACATTTCCAATAGGTTTAAGTTACCTTGCATTTTAGAGACAGCACATTCATTTTAACTCTTAAGTATTTCTGTGTTCAGTGATTTTATTTTTGTTGCAAATGTTTTTGCATTTTATGAATTTATTATGTCAACTAACTCTACACAAAATTGATTCCATTTTTTTTAAGTGAGCTTTGACTCTTTGATGCTAACAACAAAAGGATGTGATGGCCTATGACTGAAATGTTCTGCATTTCATACATCATAAAGCAACAATGCATCATGAAATGCTTATCTGCATTTCCAATAATTATAGTTCTCACTTGCAAGAAACTGCAGGAACTTACATTTTTTCTTTAGGTTGATCCCACCCTTATGAGTTGTGAGTCCAGAACAGAATTCTGGAACAGTTTGCTTTATAGCTATTTCAAAGCAGGTCTTTGTGGTTAAGTACAATTTTCTACAGGAATCACATTCAGGGTAGTTCAGTGGGCTGTGTCAGCTGCATGTAAGGAGTGTGACATTAGTGGAAGTTTAATGTGTTTTCCACCTTGAATAGTCACTGACTGTCATTCAAGCTTTGAGCACATTTTTAGATTTCAAACATGATCTATCACAATATTTCTGCCTGTCCAAGGGATGGTGCCATTACTATGGTTACCTTCTGGCTGACTGGCCCCATACAGTTCCCAGTGTTCTTCATTATACACCAGCCCAGGTGCCCCTACTTGGAAATTCTAAACACACTGGAAATACATTGAGAATAATAAGTAGAGCTAAGAAGAGACCCAGAGTATTAAGGTAGTAAAGGTTTAACTGCATCCTCAGGTAAAACATCCAGCTCTCCAGGGCTGAGCAGGTTTTCCTCCCTCTGGCTTACATCGGCATGGGATGCCTCATGGCATGAAAGCTTTCTTCACATCAAAATGGGTTGAAAATGAGATTTTTTGGAACGGATGTGCCTTCTGAGAGCAATTTTCCAAAGCTGTAATTCTTAATAAGTAAGGGATCCAACAGTTAGGAAGTCCCTAATGCCCAACTGGTTAGGGTTCTCTTTAATTCAAGTTGTCAGTCACCAACTATATATGGTGATGAATGAAGAGAATGGTTATTTTTATTCACATCTTCCATAGTAGATAAATATGTCCCACTTCAGTTTTTACTCTGAGAATAGAGCATTAAGATTTATCCCTTTTGTTCTGTTGCTGTGGATTTGTTAAAAACATTCTGTTATTTGATGGAATTATTTTTGAGGGAAGGAAAATACCTTATATCTTACTTTAATTTGTACCAGATGTTGGCAAGAATGTTACAGAAAACAACAGGTTTCAATGAGAATATAACCATATTATACACTATACCATGTAGTACACATTATACAAGTACTGATTGCAATAGCCGATAAGCCTATTTTTAAAAATACACTAATAAATTTCAGATCCATGTTTTAGATTTTGTACTTCGTATTAACAATGGTAGGTTTAAAAAAAAAAAAGAAAAGATTGCCAGTCACTGTATAAAAACTAGTATTACCAAGGAGCTTGCAACCATATAGCCACAAGGAGGAGCTCAAGCATCAAATTAAAAATTAACACGTCCTATTAAGTGTGGTGCATGTTGCTTTTGGCAATGATTAAGGCAATATTTATTCTTATATGGAGGTGTGCTGGTATATAGGCCTTTTGCCCAGTTTTATGTCACTCTGGGGCATTTCTGTTGGTATGCTGGTATTTTTCAGAATATTTAAATAAATATGATAATATAGATATAATACACTCTTCACCCAGCAACCAGATGGATCTTTAAAAGCATGCGAGTGAGATTATGCCACTCCCTGGTTTAAAACCTTTCAGTGGCTTCCTTCTGCTTCCAGAATAAACTGTGCAGTCTCTTCTGTGGCCCGCATGGCCCTGCGTCATCTGGTTGTGATGTCCCTTTCTGGCTGCGTCTCATGCTTGTCTCCCCACAAACCTGCAGCTGTGGCCACATTTGCCTTCTGACAGGTTCTGGAGGAGCTCTGTTTCTGCCTCAGGTACTTCACACTTCTTGTTTCCTCTGTTCTTCCAGGTCTTTGCATGCCTGCCTCCTTCTCACCCTTTGGAATCCGGCTTCCATGTCACCTTCTAGACTTGTTCCTGACCACTACTGGATGTAGGTTGGCCTGCCCTCCTGCCTCTCATTATTCTCTGTCCTCATTCTCTGTTTATTCTTTCTTAACAGTTAGAAAAAAAGATTTATCTATTCATTTGAGAGAGAGAAAGAGCGAGTGCAGGGAGAAGGGCAGAGGGAGAGAAACTTCAAGCAGACTTCCCACTGAGCATAGAGCCTGATGCAGGGCTTGATCTTACAATCCTGAGATCATGACCTGAGCTGAAACCAGGAGTCAGACACTTGACCCACTGAGCCACCCAGGTGCCCCCATTCTTTCTTAACATTTATCACAAGCTGTAATTCCTTTGGTCATTTATGTGTCTCCCATTTGTTACCTAGATTCTGTGTTTGAATGTGTATTAGTGTAGGAGCATTGTCTGTTTTACACAGTGGTATCCACAGTGCCTAACACAATTCCTGGCATGGAGTATGTGCACAGTAAACATTTGTTGAATGAATTTTTATAATTAGAACTTAATAGAACATGACTGGGTCTAGCGTGGTCCTCAAATCATAGTTGTAGAAACAGTTTTTAAAAATTAGTCTCTTACGTCTATGACCTTTACTCATAGTTTCAAGGACCCCATCTGTCAGATGCAGGAGGATATTTGGCTTGTTGGAAGCAGCTGGTCTTCCATACAGAGGTCTTCGAGAAGGCCCTCGTGTCTTCACCCTTCCAAGAGTCCACTTTCTTTGAATATGGATAAGTAGGTCCCTTTAAGAACATAATCCCTGTTCACGTGAATGCTCACAGGAAATTTATTGGCTCCTCTAAAATCATGTCTCAGAACACATTAAGCTTGAGTTTTTGCCCAGTTTATTATTTTACTAGGTATAACATATTTCAGTTTACGTGGGTTTTATAAATAGTTTCTGATTCTTTCAGTAATGGCCAGTAGTTATTCAACCTTGCTCGTTTTCTCCCTCTTCCCAGGAAACGTAGTCAAAATAGTACATTTGTTTATCAAGACAATAAACATGTGTTTTCTGGGAAATGTACTCCTGGACAAGTCCCCAAAGAAATGTATTTGATCCTTTCACAGGAAGAAAAGTTGACATGTTGACACATTATCTGTTAGGATGACCATTCCCCAAACCACGCTTACATATTTTAAAATTTGCAGAATGACAAAAGAAGTTAATATATGTTTTCTCTTACTCTCAGGAGTCACTTTGTCAAGATGTGGTATTAAAAAATGTTCTTGTACTTTCGGGAGATTTGGAACAAATAAGTACAATTGAAGTAGACTATCAATTTCTTCTCACAGGTTACAACTTGATGGGGAACATAGATACCTGATACTACATGACTTGTATCGCAGGACCCAGTGAGAGAGGAGTCTGTGACTTAGATGTCTTAGTCAGGAGGTAGTCGATGAAGGTGCTCGGTTAAGATGTGTATTGTTTCTGAGTGATAGTAAGCATGTGATGGTGACATGCTTGTGATGTGAAATATTTGTGACTAAAAGACAGTGGCACTTGATGGGTCTTGTGGCTTTGAACTGTTCGTGTTACTTTCAGTTCCAAGTGTACCTGGTACTCTGGTTGAGTATCTTCAGCAGACTGATGACAAAAATGGTCTTAATTCTCCATGCATCCATGTTCACATATCCTTTGTAATGGGACTTTGCAGCAACTGCCATTAAGAGGTAGAGTGTGTTCTGTCCCCTTTTTGAATCTGGGTTCACCTTATCACTTGCTTTGCTGAGCAGAATGTGGCTGAAATAACATTATATTGCTTCTAAGTCTAGACCTCAAGAGGCCCCATGTATTTCTGTTCATGCTGGTATCCCCCTTCCTTCAACGTGAACAAGCCTGGGTTAGCCTGCAAGAAGGTGACAGATTAATTTGTAGAGCTGAGTCAACCTTTACTAGCCAGGTCCTAGTTAACCTACCAGTGGATTGCAGCCAACAAACAAGTCTAGTTTTGATCCACCGGACCTGTTCTACGCCAGAAGACCTACCTCGGCCACCTGTGGAATCATGAACAAAATAGTTACCATTTAAAATCACTTTGTTTTTTTTTCTTTTTCTTTAAAGTCATTTTGTTTTGAGTTCATTTGTTAAACAACATTATTGTGAAAAGAGCTAACTTATATACTACTGGACACATATTTCTGGTGATAGAGATTATGTTGTTTTAGATAGTGGTAATTTTGTGGCTCTGGATTATATTAACTATAGTTTTAAATAATAGCGGTTTTGGGGTTCAAGGTAAGGTGCTTAATGATGATGGAATTTGGAGGTAATTATGGCAATATGACCAACATTTATGACTTGATGATGTTCGTATTTGTATTTTTGATAAATATTATATTTGTGATTTTATAGAAGTTGGTAGCACTGGGTGTTGCTACCCATATGATATGTTGGAGAATTCAGATTTTCTGCCACATTTTGCCACAATTTGATAACTAAGTGATAGCTCTTAGTGCCACTAAATTTCCAAGGAAACTCAATAAACATTGTTCTTACTTTCTTGCTAAACTGGGAACGTTGAGGTATTGTTGGGCTCCTTTTCACTGCTTGTATATGTGTGCATGTACACACACAGACACACAGGCATATAGACACCCACTAGAGGAGGACTAAGGGGGAATCCTTGGCTAGTGCACCATATATGTGGAAGTCAACCTTGGCTTTCTCAATCTGGGTCCCATTGGCAAGGACGCTAGAAAGGGACACCTTCTTACACCTATTCTCATCATTTTTCAGAAAACAACCAAACAAAACAACCAAACAAAAGACACCTTCTCTGGACCTCAGCTTTTATAAGAAGGGTTGATAAACTGGTATAAAAATATCTGGTCCTTTGTTTTCTCTGGTTCAGCATGTCGAGTGATGACAGACAAAGCTATATTTGTACTTCAGCAGGTGGTGCAGTCCATGGCTGGCTCCCCACCCAGGAGAGCCCTGCTCCCGTCACCGAAACGATCCTGTTCTTCCAGGTGGAAACCGGTTATGCTTGTATTTGTTTCCTACTTAATTTCTTTGCCGGTGTATCCATTTGAACTCTGGGGCCCCAGAATCTTTCTAAGGATCCCTGTATGTTTTCTGAGGATGTGTCCCGTCTTTGTTAACATTGTGGATAAATGGTTAACAAAACTCTTTCCCTTTCAGAATGAGAATTTGACCTTTAACTTGCTCACTCAGTTCCCCTGGTAACTTGACAATGACAGAATGTCAACTATGTTTCTAGGCGGGATTGCTTGTGCTAAAAATGATCTTTGGCAAATTGCATCTGGACTAGAAGGGCTGTGAATGAAAGACAAATACCTGATCAGGGAGTTAGCTTTGGGTGTCCTTAGGAGTTGGGACTTCTATCTGGGCACACGTCTTGCAGGGAACTTGGAAGCTGTGGATTCTATGGTTAGCAGGTTTTAGGTCGGGGTAGGTCCTATACCTGTCTGATGTGGGTCTCACCTTCTTGTATCTGAGCTGTTAGATTGCTTCAAGGACTACCATGGAAACAAAACCCTTGAAGTTGCCCTTAGGCAAGCTCTGGTTTTTATCCTTAACCTAACAGATAGATGTCAAGTCCTACCTACTACTAAGGTTTTTATCCTTAACCTAACAGATAGATGTCAAGTCCTACCTACCTACTAAGGCCTACCTTAGTCCTGTGAATCTAAATGGTTAATGGAGCATAAAAAGATCTCTGGAGACTCAGCATAGGTCCATATGTCCAGCTGCTGATCCACTTGAGGCATCCTCTGGCCCAAAAAGACTCATGGCAGATGCTGTGGCCATGGAAGTGTGTTTGGGTGTAATTCATCATGCATGAGGCCCATCCCAGGTGACTGAGTGTGGGGAAGCCTGTTCACCTGGGGATTGTGGAGGGTGGTACTAACATACTGAAAAAAGTGCTGTCTAAGCAATGTACCAGGCTGCAACGTCTCTTAGACTAAGAATATACGGAGAAGGGTTTTCCGGGAGGAGACTGAGGATCTTGGGGGATGGTTATGTTGCTGGCAGTACTGGCCATCCGTTGGTTATTTCCTATTAAAACCAAAGAGCACTCACAGCAGGGCGGGGGGGGTGTCTCAGAACAACTCCCCTAACCAGTCAGAGGAAAAGCAGCCTTAACATTCATCTCAAGCATCCTCCAACCACAGGAGGGCCTTGTGCTGGAAGAACCTGGAGAAGTCCTGGCCTCCCTGCCATGAAGGTAGGCCCCTTGCTTAAAGCAGGTGTGCAGAACTATGCAGGCAGAGTCAAGCCTTCAAGCAATGGACTCTGAAATCTTCTCAGTCAGACATCCCTTAGGAAGAGGAAGGGATGGCCACAGGCAGCTCCAGGCTTCTGTTGTACCAGCTGAGCAGTCATAGAGGGAAGAGCTTGCCTTCTTCACTTCATTCCATCAGGTATGCTGTGGCTGGCACTCCTGCCCTGGCTTGGAATGCATGGGCTGCTTGAATGAAAGGGCCACGATGGTGAAAGCTCTCAGGCAGTTGGTGTGGAGCAGGCTGTTCAGGATATTGGAGACATAGGGCCTGAGAGTGGAGAAGATCGGTTTCCCAAAGAAAATTGGAGGGCTAGGATGCAAAGAAGTGGGACAGGATGAGAAGGCTAAATGAGAGCTATCCACAATAGTATCTCTGAGCATCTAGAAAGAAAGTGGAAAAGCAATTGTTTGCATTCGTTTACTATCTCATCTTAATCCCCTACAAGCCTCTGAATGGTGCAAAGTCAAAGACAAGGATGAAAACAAGGTCCTTTTTTTTTTTTTTTAAGATTTTTATTTATTTATTTGACAGACAGAGATCACAAGTAGGCAGAGAGGCAGGTGGAGAGAGAGGAAGGGAAGCAGGCTCCCCACTGAGCAGAGAGCCTGATGCGGGGCTTGATCCCAGGACTCTGGGATTATGACCTGAGCCGAAGGCAGAGGCTTTAACCCACTGAGCCACCCAGGTGCCCCCCAAAACAAGGTCTTAAACAAAGAAGTACTGTATTATATAATGGAGTGCAGATGAGACAGATATGTGAAAATTTTTAGTTAGAGATAAAAAATGTTAAATGCCATGATGTAGGCATAAACCCAGAGTTTATAAAAAAAACAACAACAACAAAAAAACACAGCAGTGTTAAGTGACAACTCAGAAAACATTGGAGAAGAATTCTGGCTATGTTGGCTTCCAGCCAGTAGAGCTAAACTCAAACTTCAGTGTGCCCACAGATCATCTAGAGATCTGGTTAAAATGCAGATTCTGATTCAGTAGGTCTGGGGAAGAGCCCAAGAGCCTGCATGTCTAACAAGGTCCCAGATGTCTCTGATGCTGCTATTCAGGGACCTTGCCCTGAGTAGCAAAGCAGGAGAGGGTTAGGTCACTGCACTTCTGTTCTTACAGAAGAAGTATTAGCAGCTGCCTCCCAGAGACATTTGGGTGGCATTAGGTTAGCGTCCCCATTGTGGCACAAGGTGTGAGAAAGCTTGTTGGAGGGGTCTCTTCTAAATGACAGTTCCTGGTGGGGCAGGTTGCATGACCCTGGAATGCTAACGTTGGCAGTTTCTCTTTGTGCTGTGGCAGCACTTGCAGAAGCACATAATGCTGCTAAATGAATAATACACAGTGAGATAATCATGGACCTCCACTGCCAATGGGCAGCTCCCACTGGAATGAATGTGGAGAGGGAGAATATTAAAAAAATAGCCAAACTGCAGGATAATGTGTAACCAGAAATATTTTCAAAAGGAGCCATAAAAGGATGTTTGGAGAAAGTTAAATTTTAAATGTCTGCTCTCACTCTGTTGTATGGACTTCCTGGAAAGCTGAGAATATCATTCCTTCTGTTTCTATAGCTCTCCCCCAGGCTGTATTCAGAAAATATTGATCTGCCTCTTGATTTGTTGAGCAGCAAATCCAACAAGTTTTAACTTGCTGACTTGAATTTTCATAGCGTGGTCTCAATCAGATGCAGCTTATAGCAGGGAACCCAATTGTATTCTAGATTGGATCCTTTTATGTTAGCAGAATAAATGGTGGTGCTCCTCAAAATATTCATGGGCCAAATGTTTGTACCTAGAACTAAAATGATGGGGGTGCTTGGGTGGCTCAGTCATTTAAATGTCAGACTTTTGCTTTCAGCTCAGGTCATGTTCTCAAGTCCTGGGATTGAGTCTCAAGTCATGGGATTGAGCCCTGTGTGGGCCTCCGTGCTCAACTGAATCTACTTGGGATTTTCTTTCCTTCCCTCTGCTTCTCCCTACCCCCCATTTGTACACACTATCTCTCTCTTTCCCTCTTTCTCTCTAAAATAAATAAATAACTTTATTTTTATTTTATTTTTTCATGTTCCAAGATTCATTGCTAATAAATAACTCTTTTAAAAAAAGAAGAACTGAAAAGGATGAATGCAACAAAAACAATTATGGAGGAATCTAGCTCTGGGAAATCAGGATATACTGTAATTTAGGAGCTAGCTATCTTTCAGGAAGTCACTGGTTATTTCAACCTTGAATTCATTGGTTAAAGGCAGAAATTAGAGTTTTTGGTTTGGCCAATATGTTTAAAAAGGAATTGTTTAATAGTATTTTAGGTTAACTTTTCTCTAACATCTAATAGTTTTCTAAAAGAATTGAAGGTATGTACAACCACTAGATCAACGTTTTTTTCCTGTATCCTTTCATGCAAATGACGAATATAATGCGATTGGCACAATGCATAATAGATTGTTCCACCAAATAATACACCCAGCTGTGACTCACCTGACCTGTCCTTGGATCTGGTTTTTTTTTTTTTTTCTTCTGTTTTGTTTTGTTTGTTTGTTTGTTTGAGTTGGGGGTGGCAGATTCCATAGCCAGGAGCTTCGTTGTGCATCCTGCCTGTTTGTTCCTGACCCTGGAGTATAGTGAGAAGACAGAGTGAACTCAAGGAAAGAAAAGCAATTTGTAACTCAAAGGCTTAAGTTTCAAGCCCTGAGATTTTGTTTATTATGGGCTGATACTGATGGGTTCATTTCTTTTCCATTTGATTTTTTTTCATTCAATAAACATGCAAAGCTATGTAAGTTATGTCTCACAAATATAATTTGCAACTACTTGGCAAATAAAGTTAAGAAAATTATATGGCAGCTGGTCTTCATAACTAAGACTAGTTATACTTCTTAAGGAGGCCTGCCTTGACTACCCCATGTAATACCTCCACTGAGGGTCCCTGCTCCCCCCAGCCTGCTGCCTTCCCTTTCCCACTGCAGCCCTGACCTCCCTGACTCTGAACTCTTTTTTCCATAGTATTTTTCACCTTCTCACACGATTTGTCACTTTTAAATTTATTCTCCTCATTGACCATTTCCCTTCTCCATAATGTTACCACTTATAAGAGCAGGAAACTTTTATTGTTCACTGATATATCCTGCATGCCTGGAATAAGCCTGCCTGGTCCCTGCTACCTTGCTAGGTTTTTAATGAAGGAATGACTACACACACACACACACACACACACACACTTAGGATTTAGAATAAGTCGATTCCCATTTTCTTATACCAGGTTAAAATTAGGATGTAAGCCATCAACTTATACCATGTCTCAAAAATGGTAAAGATATCATAAAACACTATCTCTTAAACTTTTTTTTTTCCCAACTAAAGAGAAAAAAATTTTTTTTTCTGTCATGGAACAGAAGAGACCACTTGGTTATAGCATCAATGAGATTCATTTGGTCATAATAACAATTCCCACGTGGATCAATTAAACACCAAAGTGTCCAGTTAAACCAGGGTTTCACAGCCTTGACACCATTGATGTTTTGGGCTGGAAAAGTCTTTATTGTGGGGCGCTATCCTGTGCCTTGTTTAGTAGCATCCCTGGCTTCAACCAGCTAGGGTTAAGCATTTACCTGTGTAAATGCTCCCTCACTCCCATCGGTTGTGATGACCAAAAGCATTTCTAGACCTTGACAAATGTTTCCTGGTTGCAACCACTTAGTTGAACCAATCAACCTTATTTTGAATTGGCTTATTAGCTTCCAAAGGTCTATCTTCAACCATTTAAGAAATAATAGCTATCTTTCATTAAGCACTTAATGTGGTAGACAGAATAAGAGTCCCCAAAGATGTCCACACCCTAATCCTGGGAACCTGTGACTATGGCATAAGGACTTGCAGATGTAATTAAGGTTAAGGACTTTGAGATGAGATTATCTTGGTTATCCAGGTGGGCCCAATCTAATGAAAGGTGCCCTTAAAAGTTAGGAGCCTTTGAAAAGAGAGAAATGTGATCACAGAAGGATTAGTGAGATGCAGTGTGATTAGGACTCAATTCTTGTTGCTTGCTTTGAAGATGAAGGAAGGAGGTCATCTACCAAGGAATATAAAGGTCTCTGGAAGCTGGACCTTCAGTTGACAGCCAATAAGAAAACTGAGACCTTGGTCCTACAACTATGAGGAATGTGAATGAGCAAGGAACACATCCTGCCCTCAAGCCTAGGAAAAGAGATGCAGCCTTGTTGACTTGATTTTAGCCTGGTAAGACCAGTGTGGAACTTAGAACCTGCTGAATTATAAGATATAAATTTGTATTAAGTCACTAAGTTTGTCATGATTTATTACAGCAATAATGGAAAACTAGTACAACTTATCATGATGAAAACTTTCCATCCTCTCATTTTATAGATATTATTAGCTATAAATTGGTGGTGTGTCCCCACCAATTTGTATGTTGAAGTCTTATCTCCCAGTACTTAGAATGTGACTATATTTGGAGATCAGTTCTTTAAAGAGGTTAATTAAGGTTAAATGAGGTCATTAGGATGGGCCCTAATGCAATGACTAGTGTCCTTATAAGAAAAAATTAGGACACAGATACATACTGAGGGAAGACCATGTCAAAGACATATGGAGAAGATCACCATCTACAAGCCAAGGAGAAAAGCCCTTAGAAGAAACCAACCCTAAAACAACTTGATCTTGTATTTATAGGCTCCTGAGGAAAAAAATACCTTGTTTAAGCCACCCAGTCTGTGATATGGCTATGGCGGTGCTAGCAAACTAATGCAATTGATGAGGAAACAAACTCAGATTACACAAATAAATTTCCCTAAGACATACAGCTAGTAGAGCAGGGATTAGAGTCTCCAAAATCCATGATATTAATCCATGCACCAAGGGATCTCCTTAGCTGGTCAAGATTATGGATGCTCTGGAACCTTCTCGCTATTGCCAGTTTACAGGGGAAAAGTCCGAGACATACATTCAAGTTTTGACTGTGACTTACTAGCTGTTGTATCAAGAATGAACAATTGATCTCAGAAACTCAGTTTGCTCATACGTTAAGGTGTTATTCCAAGATTACTTTGAGAATTAAAGTAGACAATGAATGCAACATTACTTTGTCATGTGCAGACACTGTGGAAATGTGAGGCGGTATTATTAAAATATTACTACTGCTGGAAGGAGAAATTGAGTGTTGTTTTGAAAGCACCTCCCAGACCTTCTTTTAGGTATTTTTTAGCAAATGTCCATTTTGAAACTCAAGAAGTAAAAATGGAGTATTCTTTGAGAGGAGTAAGAATGTACAAAAATCAGTATTTTCTTTCCCTGTTTCCTTCTAAAAGATAATTCACATGGATTTTGTTTGAAATTCCCAGTGGAGACATTATCAAGTATAGTGTTCATAAAGCCTGTGGGAAGAACAGTATTTGTTTAAAAAGAAGGGGAACTATCTACTCTGATTTGAACTGTCTATATTGTCTGCTTTATCATGGGATAAGAATAAAAAACAGAGAAACTTGGGCTAAAGTTAATAAGACAGCTTTCCCTCAGAAGAACAATGTGCTCCATAAGTCTGTGTTTCCATTAAATATTCTAAGGAGGAACCTATTTTGGTTTGAAACTCTGTAAGTTTCTTTTCCCATAATATCTATTCTCCCAAATGATAGTCCTTGTATGTAAGATAACAGAAGCTTCAGGGGCTGAAAAGGATCCCCCAACCCCATTAAGCTTGCTCCAACTCTTCCCTTCAGGAGGGGATTGTACAAGTGCCCCCATCCTGCCATCACATTCTTGATGAGGATAAATTTAGTGTCAATATGGGGAGATAAGAAACAAGTTTCTTATAGATGTTACTGGTTCTGGTACCAGCAAGTTATACACAGGCCTTTCATGTTATAGAATGTCCTTTCCCCTTCACCCTGTCTTGAGTACTTCTTTCTATTCAGCCTTCAAGTCCTAGCTCAAATTTCATCTTTTTTTCTTTTTTTTTGGTGACTCTTTTCTCATCTTTCCCAGTCAATTCTTCTTATCTGCATGCCTACACTACTTTATTCACCCCTCAAATATACTGTTTACTATCTCATATAATAAGGATTTGGTTATCATTTTGTGTAATAGTGATTCATGTAGTTTTCAATGACAGGTGTGTTTTACTGTTCCATCACTGTGCCTGGGACATAGCAGGCATACAATATATCAGTTAATTTCGATCAAAGGAAGGGTCTTGGATAGTGCATTAACAATAGCTATTTTAAGTAAGTAGCTTATTAGCAACTTCTGTAAGCCAGCAACTTGAAATTATCTCACTTATATACAGCAGTCATAGAAAGTGGGTCTTTATGTTCCCCATTTTATGGGTGAGGAAACTGAGGCTTGAGGTTGGGTGATTTGATTAAGGTAATTGGACTAATATGTGCTAAAGAGAAATTTCAAATTTAGGTGAATGATGTACATTTATATGGAGAGTGGGTTGTGGGTATTATAGGCTCAAGGCAAAATGAAACAGAGTACTATTGTTTTTAGGATTTATTTATTTGACAGAGAGTAGGCATGTGCAAAGTGTGTGAGTGCAGGGAGGAGCAGAAGGAGAGGGAGAGAATCTCAGGCAGATTCCTCTCTGAGTGTCGAGCCCCTCGTGGGGCTTGATCTCATGACCCTGAGATCATGACCCGAACAGAAACCCAGAGTCAGACGTCAGACGCTAAAACAACTGAGCTACTGAGGCACTCCACGTTTTTTTTTTTTCTTTGTTTGTTCTTGACATCATTTTACCTCTCTTCTTTTTCTTTTCTGCCTCTGCAGTGAGCCTTTTATACACCACCAAGGCCTGGTGAGGTAGGTGGAATTATTGCTTGTCTAATTCACTCCATGCCTTTTGTCATGTGACTTTGAAGTATCTCCCACTGGAGTGGGCAGAGTATTTTTCCCTCCCCCATTGATGTTGAACTTGGCCATGTTACTTGCTTTGGTTAATGGATTGTGAGTGGCAGTGGCAATGGACCAGTTCTGAGCTGACATCTTAAGAGGTTTTGTGTGCTATACTTCTGCTCACATCTCTTACAGTTCATCATGAGAAGAATGGTCCAGCACAGATGAAAGGTATATGTGGGATAGCCACAGGTCCAACAAAGATGAAAGGTGTATGGGGGATAAACTTTATCTGAAGTTTGAAGCTGAGATGTGTCAGCTTATTGATAGAATAGACCTCGCACTGAAAAAAAATAAATGTTATCTTTATTGCAAGCCAGTGGGCATCTGTGATTGTTTGCTACACAGAAAGAGCTAATACACTTGGCCTTTTAAAGCACTCTAACCAAGACTTAAGATGGTGAGGAAGCAGGGGGACCCTGGGCTTTCCTAGTCCATCAAACACAGCTATATTGAGGTCAGATCACTTGGAACATCCAGGAAACTGATCTGAGAACTGGGAGAAGGATCTCCATGGTTGGAGGCAGACATTGTGGCAGATGTGAGACACATGGAAGTGAATTGTGGGGGAGAAAAACTGTTGCCATGGAGGGGAGAGAAAAACTTTGCATCTCTTTCCACAGAGAGAGAAAAGAGAAAGGAAGAGAGAGGGATTGAGAGAGTGCTGCCTCAGGTTTGCACGAGATGGAAGCCTTTCTGGAACATTGACAAGGGAGTAAGGAGTACTGAGTGTCACAGGTTTCTTGCAAATGGCATGTGGAGCTCAAACTCTGAGATTCTGGGAGTGCAGGACATATGCCACAGCAGAGCAATGGCTGTGCTCCTGGGGAGAAGGAAGATGATGTCCTGGGAGTGCACAAAGGGGTATAGGGATCTCCTGGGTCGCACTGGGAGACAGTGTTCCCCTTCTCGGGAGTACATTTGGAAGAAGGTATAGTTCCTCTCCAAGGACAAGAGACCCTGTTGGTACCAGCAAAAGGGTGACAGAGGCATGGGCACAGGGTGGATAACCGGGTCACTGCTTTCTTGCAGTGTCACACCATAGATTTTGTGCAATGTGGGACTGTTTTTCTGGGACAGAGGACACAGACACAATGCAGCAAGGCTGTTCTCTGGAGGAGAGGAGTGGGTCTGCATGGTGTCAGCTCCTTTAAGTTTTGTCATTTTGAATCCCAGACATGCTCCAAAGATAAAACGCAGGTGCTCACGACCCTCCTACTCTGTGAGCGCTTCTTGAACAGCAGCGTGTGTGAGACACGGGGACAAGAGAGTGTGTCTGAGGACAAGAGAGTGGGGCGGTGACATTTCCCTCCTCACCACCCACATAGTGGGACTTAAGAAAGCAACACAGGGACTCCCAGTGGAGGCAGGTGCCACTCACACCAAACCCCGCCCCCCTGTGCCTGGGAAGTGCACATTTACTGGGTTAGGCCTGACTCTGAGCCAGCATGGCAGGCCTCTCCCTGGGAAGACCAGCACAGGCATCACCCCACATGCACCAAGTCTAATGATCATGGAGTGCCTCAAAGCATCACTTGTAGTTCTGGTGAGAATAAGACCAGGCTTTACTTTTTTTTTTTTTTAATTTTCTTTGCAATCAGGCTTATAGTTTTTTCTTTGTTAGCTTATTTTTTCATTTCCTTTTCTCTTTCTCTTTTTTGGATCCGGCTTCTTTTCTATTTTTATTTTTTCCTTTCTTTTTCTTTGGAATCAGGCTTATAGGTTTTTTGTTTTTTGTTTATTTTGTTTTGTTTTATTTAATTTTGTTTTGGAGAGAGTAGGGGGAGGGGCAGAGGGAAAGAGAGATTCTTAAGCAGGCTTCATGCCCAGCATGGAACCTGATGCAGGGCTCCATCTCACAATCCTGAGATCATGACCCAAATGGAAATCAAGAGTCAGACACTTAACCAAAGGAGAGCTACCCAGGGTCTCCCAGGCTTATAGTTTTCTGATGGTCTATTTGTTTTTCTTTTCATTCCTTTTCCTTCTCTTTCTCTCTTTTTTTTTTTTTGAATCAGGATTTTTTCTTTTCATCCAGGCTTATTTTAACAAACAAATCGAAGCATACCTAGTTAAAGTTCTAGGCAGTCCCCACTGCAAGCAAGGAGGAGTTCTGCAGAGGACTGACCAGTGGGAAAGAGCAGCGGAAACACAACTGCAGGGAGCACACATTGTACACCAGAAACACTTTCTGAGGCCAGGCCCTGGACAGTGTAGAACCCCTTTTTAATATAGCATTACTCTCAGATGCAGGAAACGTAACAAGCTTTCAAAACACACAAAAGATAGAAACTTACCCCAAACGACAAGATGGAGGAATTCTCCCCAAAAGAAAGGTCAGGAAGAAATAGCTGGAGACTTGCTCGAAACAGATATAAACAATATCTCTGAACAAGAATTTAGAACAACAGTCATAAGACTACTGGCTGGGAAAAACAAGACTGGAGGCATCATGATTTCAGATTTCAAGCTGTATTACAAAGTGGTAGTCATTAAGACAGTAGGGTACTGGTACAAAAATAGACATATATATCATTGGAACAGAATAGAGAAACCAGAAATGGACCCTCAACTGTATGGTCAAACTAATCTTCAACAAAGTGAGAAAGAATATCCAATGGAAAAAATGGCAGTCCCTTCAACAAATGGTGTTGGGAAAACTGGACAGGCATATGCAGAAGAGTGAAACTGGACCATGTTCTATACCATCCACAAAAATAAATCCAAAATGGATGAAAAACCTAAATGTGAGACAGGGATTCATCAAAATCCTAGAGGAGAACACAGCAGCAACCTCTTCGACCTCAGAGATAGAGCAGCAACTTCCTATTAGACATGTTGCTGGAGGCAGGGGAAACAGCAAAAATGAACTACTGGAACTTTATCAGGATGAAACTCTTCTGCACAGTGAAGGAAACAATCAACAAAACTTGAAAGACAACCTACAAAATGGGGGAAGATATTCACAAATGGCATGTCAGATAAGGGCTATTATCCAAAATCTATAAAGAACTGATTAAACTCAACATCCCCATAACAAGTAATCCAGGTAAGAAATGGGCAGAGGACATGAACAGACACTTTCCAAAGAAGACCTGCAAGTGGCTAACAGACACATGAAAAGATGCTCAACATCACTCAGCATCAGAGTAATACAAATCAAAACTACAATCAGATACTACCTCACATTCGTCAGAATAGCTAAAACTATCAACTGAGGAGGCAACAGGTCTTAGCAAGAAAGAGGACCAGTACCCTCTTACACTGTTGGTGGGAATGCAAACTGGTGCAGCCATCTGGAGAACAGTTTGGAGGTCCTCAAAAAGTTAAAATAGAAGTACCTTATGATCCAGCAATAGTGGTTCAAATAGTGATTCAATGTTTATAGCACTCTGATGTTTATGGCAGCATTATCAACAATAGCCAAACTGTGGAGGAGCCCAAATGTCCATCGACTGATGAGTAGATAAAGAAGAAGTGGTGCGTGCGTGCGTGTGTGTGTGTATACATACACAGTGGAATATTATGTAGCCATCAAAAGGATTGAAATCTTGCCTTAGCAATGACATGATGGAACCAAAGGGTATTATCCTAAGTGAAATAAATCAGTTAGAGAAAGACAAATAGCATATGATTTTACTTATAAGTGGAATCTAAAAAAAAAAGTGAACAAGCAAAAAGCATAATCAGAACTATAAATATAGAGAAGAACTGATGGTTGCCAGAGATTAGGGTGGGGTGGGTCTTGGGCAAAATGGTGAAGGGCAGTAGGAGATACAGGCTTCCAGTTATGGAATGAATAAGTCATGGGGATGAAGGTACAGCATAGGGAACATAGGGAATACTATTACAATAGTGTTGTATTGTGACAGATGGTAGCTACACTTCTGGTGAGCATAGCATACTGTATAAAACTTGTCAAACCACTATGCTGTATACCTGAAACTAATATAACATTGTGTGCTAACTATCCTCAAATTAAAAAAAATTAATAAAGTGAAAGTGTTCTGTAATGTGTTGTGATCTCTTCGCCACCTAATTAGTCAAAGCAGAAGGATAATTCCATTTAGGTAGCAGATATGAGTGTAAGCTTTCAAAGGGCATCCTAGAGCCTGGCACAAAATATGAGGTAAATAGTAAATGTGAAATGCTGCAAATTTCTCCGAACGCTTTCTTCATTCTCTCCTTGTCCTACATTGCTGCTTTACTGACAGTTCCTTCTTTAATAATGCCTGCCTTCTCAGTCCAGTAGCTAGGATGCCTCTCAAAAGACTGTTGTCCAAACAATGCTGCCTTCTTCATTTTTCTCTTCAGAGAGAAACAATAGGCTTGAAAAAGCTTCTCAGAAACCACGGTGACTCTGGCCACCTCCTACTCCTTGGCCCCACATTATGCAAAGTGTATATTTGTATAAACCTCACCTTTAAATATGTTTGCATTCCTTTCTTCCCTGGAGTTCAGACACCAATCTGGAGTGAGATGAGGAGATGCCCAGTGCATCACCCCCTCAGGCAAAGCTCCCTTTCTGTCTCACTCTCCCTATTGCTGTCATATCCATCCCTACATCCTCTCTTGGTTACCCATATCCTCCTCCCATTCCATCCTGTCCCCTAAATTTTGGTTATAATCAGGTGTTTGAAACAAGTGTTAGGTTTCACTCGGAATAGTTTGCTAACGTGTGCAACTTTGCTGAGTCCTCGTAATGACTCATGAAGATGGGAATTACTTTCCCTGATCTTACAGATAAAACAGCTCAGCTCATTAATGTTGAAAGTTCAGTTGAAATCTCAAGTCTCTCTGACCCTATCTAATGGATCTGTGATTTTCAAAGTTTCCTAACAGTTGAGCTCTTTTTTTTTTTTCTAAATTAAATCTTACCTGGAGTCTTTTATTCACAGAATACCTTGGGCCACAAGTAACGAAACCCTGACTCAAGCTGGCTTGTGTGTTGAGAAGAATTAATAATCTCCACTAACAAGAAGTCTAGAGGTGACATGGGTATGGTGTTTTGGACTCCAGCCCCACTTCTACATGGTTCTCTTGGCTCTGCCTTCCCCTGTGTGACGCTTTCATCCTCAGACTGGGAGCAAGATGGCTTCAGCGGTTCCAGGCATCCCACCTGGGTCGGAAAACCCCCAGAGTTGGCATTGTGATGATTTCAGCTTATGAGGGAGGAACATTTCTTAGAAGTTCCCTAGCAGACTCACTTTGTGTCTTATTGCCTACACCTGGGTCACATGCTAGTTTTAAACAAATTCCTGGAAAGGGGACATCATGATTGGCAGATGCAAAACAAGATTCACTCTGAAGCTGAGAAGAGGGTTCCCCTTTCCACCCTTGGTGGTGAAATTCTACGAAGGTCTCTAAGATTCCCACCTCTTAGTGTACATGTCTTACATGTCTTGTATAATCTCCTATCCCTGGGTGTGGGTGGAAACTGTGACTATTATAGGATAGTCATTTCCTTGTTTCGATTGTTATGTGGCAAGCGGTGATGGAGTAAACCAAACCCTCTGGTGATTATACTGTATAAGACTGTGTCATAGCAGATGGGAGTGAGACTGGAACTGTGAGAGAGACTCAGTACCATGAGGATTGTAAGCCACTAACTTTGAACAAGGAGGGGCCATATGGCAAAGATCTGAGGGTGCTTGTTGGAGCTGAGAACAGTCCCTGATTGACACCAGCATCCACGAGGAACTGACTTCTTCCAACAGTCTGAATGAGCACAGAAGCAGATTCTTCCTCAGAACTTCCAGAAAAGCATGTAATGTTCCTGACACTCAGGTTTCACCCTGTGAAACTCTGAAAAAGGAACCTGCACACCATTCCCAGACTTCTGACAAATGGAACTGTGAGATAATAGATGGGTGTTGTTTTAACCCACTCATATATAATTTATTTTGCAGCAATAGAAAACTGAAAGAAGCCATAAAGTACCAAATTGTGCCAAAGGCCTGAATGGACTTGAAAGAGACCAGTGTCCCTTGGATGGCCTCTCAGTCCCAGCTGACACCTTAATTAAGCCTGAGGGACCCTGAGAAGAGCACCCAGTTACTTTGTGTCCACACTTCTACATACAGAAACTGTGAAATAATAATGGGTGTTGTTTTGAGTTGCTAGGTTTGTGGAGCAGCATATGTGAAGCAATATATGATTAACACAGTCCCTGTTCTCCACCATCAGGTCACGATGGAGGTAGACAGCTGAAAGCACGGGGCTCTGTCAAAACAAAGTGGAGGTTAGATGTTGAGTATAAAATAGATAACAGTAACATTTTATTACCATAATTTTATTTTCCAAATTCACAAATATAATAAAGTTAATAAAGGAAAATCATAGTACTGTTCTAAAGAATGTATGAAATTGAGGGTTATGAATGACAATTACTACTCCCATTTGTTTCTCTATTTTCTGTTCATTGCACACATCAAGACAATCCCGACTCACACATTTAGTAATATGCAGTCAATTTAATAATTTTAGACATGCATAGGCTTGAATAAAGAAAGAGACCTGTGTAGAGCTAGAACCTCTGTAATCACTGAGGCAGTTACAAGAAGTCTAATTTAACACGAAGAAATGAGAGAATTTTTATACCAGGATTTGTATAAAATCAAAATTTTTGTCGTTGCATGATTAATAGTGTCTCTAGAGTGTTTAAAGTTGATATGTCATTTAAATATGCATGTTGGTTTTATTATAGTATTTTTGATAGAATATATAGAATATTTAAAACAGATGAATATATTATGCACATGTATAAGTGTGTGTGTATATATATGTGTATATGTATTTTTTTTTAGTGTGTGTGTGTGTGTGTGTGTGTGTGTGTGTGAAGTTTTAATCCAGGCTTTGTGGAGCAGTAAAACACCTTTTTAGTCCTCTAGGATTCCATAGAAAATAATTTGAAAGCTCTTGCTCAGACCCATGGTTCTGCGCTGACAACTGCTGGTCCTTCAGATAACTAACCGTATCTAGGAGAAAGCTAAATTAACAAATACCTTATGTTAAGCTGTTGTGAGGCTAAAATTCTGGCGGGAAGAGGAAGAACCTCAGGTTTTGGGTGACAACAGTTCTTACTCCTTTTGAGCTCATCTCCTGGGACTGATGCTCCCTCCTGGAGGGGAGGCCAAGCAGGGATTTCTTGAACCTGGGATTCTGCATCTTTGTGGGCCATGCAGTGTTAGAACTTGTCTGCAATGGAGCAAACAGCTGTGATCTTGGGCTGTGGAACTGGTCTGGCCTCACCACATGACAACTTAGGGTGACTTGCTCCTCTAGACCCCATTGACTGAAATGTGGCTTAAGTTTCCAGTTAGTCTAGAAAACTAAATGTCAAGATGTCTATGCAAGTTTTATTCCAGTACCTAGGACCTACCTATTTAAAACTCAAGAAAATGGCTCAATATCCTTAATCTAAAACTCTGGGGCCAGGTGTTTTTTTGGAATTTAGAAATTTTTTGATTTCAGAAAGAAAATTTGGCACAAATATATATTTTAATTCCCCTGGAAAAGTCTAGGATAGTAGCCCATAATCAAGCATGGCAATGTATCATTTTTTAGATCCATGTACATGTGAATATTCATACCAAATGGGCTAAATAAAAACCACAATAGCCCCCTGAGTCAGAGACATTTTATAATAATAAAAGACTTATAAGAAATTGCCCAGGAAAATGTAACAATTTACACATGCATGCATTGAACATGGGAGTCCCAAACACCTGAAGCAAAAACTGACTGAAGAGAGAAATAGATCTACCAACAGTAGTGGTTGAAGACTCAAAATAACTGATCAAACAGACAAAAAAATCAATCATATTTAGAGGCTACAGATGATAACTAAAGATTCACAAACTTCTAGCCCAAGTTTCTTTTTTTTAAAGACTTATTTATTTATTTATTTTTTAAAAAGATTTTGTTTATATATTTGACAGATAGAGATCACAAGTAGGCAGAGGCAGGCAGAGAGAGAGAGGAAGGGAAGCAGGCTCCCTGCTGAGCAGAGAGCCTGATGAAGGGCTGGATCCCAGCTTCCACCCAGGTGCCCCTATTTGTTTATTTTAGAGAGAGAGTGCGCATGTGCACACAAGCAGGGGGCGGGGCAGAGAGAGAGAGAGGGAGACAAGTAGACTCCCTGCTGAGCAGGGAGCCTGAGATAGGACTCCATTTCAGGATCCCAGAACCCCGAGATCATGACCTGAGCCAAAACCAAGAGTCAGATGCTCAACAGACTGAGCCACCCAGGTGCTCCTAGCCCAAGTTTCATTTGAGGTAGCCCGGCTTCCTGATCTACCATACGATATTGATTTCTGTGCTTATTAACTTAAGGCTCATGGATCCCCAGGCAGCCTATTCATTACTTTTAAGGACTTCATAAACTTGTAAAATAATATGCAGGTTTTTTGGTGAGGGAATGTATTTGGAGAAGGTGTGTTCAGAGTTTTCATCAATTAACATATATTCTTTTGAGGTTGCACTATGTACCGGGTACTGGACTAAGTGTTGGGGAAACAGTTGTGAATAAGACATTCATTTGGAGGTGAGGTGTATAGGACATTCAGGCCAAAATCATAAGTAAATGAGATTATTTTAAATACTGATACATGCTCTGAGTACAACAGAATATAGCGGTGTGATTGGTATTGGCTTTGAGGGCCGATAATTTGGCTGGGGAAAGAAGGCTTCTCTTAGGAGGTGATATTTGAAGGGTGGAAAGGAAGAAGGGAAGCACTTAATATCTTGAGAGCAGGACAATTGTGTTATGTTCAAGAGGCTGAACAAAGCCAGAGTGGCTGGAGCACAGTAACCAAATGGGAGAGTGGAGAGAGCTGATATTGGAGGAGGCAGGGTTCATGTTTGAGGTTTCCCTATACCCACTCATCTCTTGCAAAGATACAGTCCTATTTTCTTTTCTGGGATCAGCTTTTTAAGGTCAAAGTATTTTACAAGATAGAGGATTTATTTGCTGGATTGAGGACCTATTAGCAACAATCAACACTTATACTCTGAGTATGAACATTTAAGTCCTGTAGAAAGTCTAGAGCCATGGGTTCTATCCTACATATTTCTGTAACTTCTGACTGGGCTACTCTGTCTAGAGTCTCTATTGTCCCATCTTTAATTACAAAAGTAATAGCTGATATTTATTGAGTGCTTTCCATGTGCTAGGCTTTCTTCTATTTTACATGGATTATTGCAATCTTCCCAAGTAACTTATGAGGTAGGTATTATTTTTGTTATAGATAGGGAAATTGAGGCACATAGATTAAATAGTGTTACAATATTCATGGATTTCAGGGCTATCAAATAAGATATCTTTCAGGGAATTTGGAGAGTCTCTCTGGTATGATTTTTGCTTCTGAATTTTTGGAGAAAGATTGTTATTTTACTTTCCTATGTTAAAGAGTTAATAACAAATTCGATTTGCCTTACTTTGTTTCCAAGTTATTTTCACAGGGAGAATAATGTTAATGCTTTCTGGCTACATGGTATGTATCTTTACAAGTATTATAGATCTTTCCTGTTAGCTAGTGATGCTCATAATATTGAAAATATTGTTTTCAAGGAGGTGATGGGCTGAATAAACATTATTCATCACCATAGATCCATTGTACTCTTGGCACGTTGTTTCTGAATACTTGTATGAAGTCATTTCTTCACAAGAACATCTTGCTTTTGTTTCCAAAATTATACACTGCTGAGGAAACAGCTCTGACTCATGTGTAAAAGGATCATTTGTAACTCTTCTGGGAAGAGTGCTCATTTTCAACTTGCATATATTGGCACTGTTCAATTTAGGTGAGAATGTTGTGTGAAGTAGCTATCCTAAAAAAATCATCTTGGGTTTATTTAGTCAGTAACACAATCCAGCACTTGTCAAATTCATTTACTACTGTTTACATATGAGTCATCTTAAAGAGGGCTGGAGAATTATTAACAGGCTATTCATTTTTCAGGTTGTTCAAAAATGAGGTGCTAAGACAGAAATTGGTTCTTTTGCATTTTTATATTTCCTCCTAAATCTTGGCTGATGTCCTCTGTTCTTGTATACTGCGGGAAACTTTGCTATGGTGGTAATGACCTTCTGTTGGGGATCACATATAGGCAGCCCAATCCACAGGCCCTGTCAGACCCAGAATTCGTGCAGCGTTAAACAAATTTTCAATCCGAAGACCTTTAGTTGAGGCATTCCTGCCCCCAGTTTATCCTTGTTCCCATTACTCTGTTTTGTATGACCCAGTTGGTCATACCTTTATATGATGGATTCAGCCTCTGAAGGGTGATCTTCAGTCTGTAGAAAATGGCTCCCTAATTTTCTCTTTTTCAAAGTATGAGTGCATTTTGGCCATCTCATCAACTGGGTAATACGTTTTGGGATTTCTCACAACTTGAACAAGTCTGTCAAAGACTCAGTCTTATTTTCTTTCTGGTCTCCAACTTTTTATTACAAAGCATTCCACAGGATTGAGGAATTAGATATTGGAGTCAGAGTCTGTTAACCGCAATCAAGATTTGGTCTCCATATGTGGGCTAATGATTGGAGCCAGTGATACGCTCGGCCCTGAATACTCCTCTAAATATATATGTAACTTCTGACCTGGTGCATGAATTTTTAGTCACTGTGTGCCTGGGGGAAGAGTTTGGGGTTAAGAGACTGCCCAGTTATTTACTCTGTAATACATAGCACACTTCCTTATCACTAATTTTCATAAAAGCCCCAAGTCCTGGAAAAAAAAATCTTGAAAGGATTCTGTACTTGCACTGTCCAATATAGTAGCCACTAGCATGTAGCTAATGAGCACTTGAAACATGGCTGGTCCAAATTAGTATGAAGTTGTAGTGTAAATGTAAAATACAGATTTCCAAGACAAATGATGATTTTGGATATTGAATTTGGATTGAATAAAATATATTATTAAAATTAATCTACCCATTTGTTTTTTCCCTTTTTTAAGATGTGACTTAGAAAAATTAAAATTACATGTGTGGCTTGCATTTGTGACTATATTTATATTGGGCAGCATTGTTCTAAACAGCTAACAAAGGCCATTATAACCCTTATACATATTAATGTTTAGCACAGATCATAACTGGGAAATATTTACACTCATTGGTCTTGGTGTAGGACTAAATGCATTTGTCATAGGGCTGTCATAATTTAAATGCCAGTAAATCCTCATTGAGTCAGGACACTTACTTCTTGCTGGAGTTCACCCATTCATCTTCCAATATTTCCACTTAAAAAAATATTCCCAAAACACAGTTGGATGTGCATGTTCTGGTGTCTGCAATAGTTTCATTGCTTTTAGTGGATTATAGCTGAGAAGTAGGAGGCACATGGTTTGTTTCAACAGCTAGGAATGCAAGAGACTTTCTAGTTTAGACTTAACATTCCATCTGCTGTATTTTGCAAGTGGAAGAACTGAAGCTCAGTGAAGAGGGACCTGATAGAATGGGGTGGTGGCGGCTCTGTTTTATTCTATGTCTTCCTTTTTCTTTCCTTTTTTTTTTTTTTTCAAACTTATGAGCAGAAGAAGAGACATAACAAACAATATCACTGTGCATTAGCAACTTTGCCAAATGTAACAGATGAACATGCTCTATTGAGTGTCTCTCAGATTGCTCACTGCTCTGCCTCAACTACTTGGGAAAGCCACCTCTTTAAAGCTATAGATTCCAGATCTGGTTTAAAAGCTTGCCTCCTCTGGATTGCTAGAATGAGTCAAAAGCAGAAGCCTGCTCCTTAGAGCAAATTGAATGCATTTTCCTTTTTTTTTTTTTAAATTATTTATTTGTCAGAGAGAGAGGAAGACAGAGCGAGCGAGCCTAGGCAGACAGAGTGGCAGGCAGAGGCAGAGGGAGAAGCAGGCTCCCTGCCGAGCAAAGGAGCCCGATGTGAGACTCGATCCCATGAAGCTGGGATCATGACCTGAGCTGAAGGCAGCCGCTTAACCAACTGAGGCGTCCCTGAATGCATTTCTGATCGCCAGGTCTCTGTGGAATTCATATGTGGATGGGATCCAGGTGTAGGGACTCAAAGGATTTATTTATCTTGCTAACACTTGGGCCCAACTTGTATCCTCTAAATTCAGATATCTGGTAACAGGGGTCTGAGTGAATGGCTGGGGACTATAACAACTACTTTTGTAGCCTGACTATGGTGAAATGCCTTACATGAACTAACTACAGTTTCAGAGAATATTATCTATCCAACAAGATTTGTTCTTCCTTTCAGAGTAATAGAATTGTAGCTGGAATGTGGCTGGTCAACTAGACATTAAAATTTCCAAACTTCTTTGAAGTTATGTATATAGCTATATGGTTAATTTCTCTTTAATGGAATGCAAGGGAAAGTGAGGGGCCTTTCCCTTGCATTCCATTTGGGCCAAGCCTTTAAGTTGGTGAATGTGCTTTCTCCCACATTCTTACCTTCCTGTGAGCTGAAAAGGCAATGACTTGAAACTTGGAGATATGGAGTCTTTATCATCATATGTCCCTTAACAACTATGCAGAACAGAGGTACCTGCTCTGGGCTGTTCCTTGAGTGACAAATACATTTTTATGTGTTTGAGCTATTTAATTTTGGGGGGTGTTACAGTTGCTTGGTCTACCTTAACTAATGTTAACCTATTAGGTGTTATATTGGTATAATGAACTGATTTGAAAATAAGGAAATGGAACAAGTCACAACAAAGATATTTTCTTTACTCTTGGGATACATTTTTATCTACAATAGTCATGATTTATTTTTCTTGTATTCCACTTAAGCTGGCTACAGACAGTAGTCATAGAGGTAGAGGATATTTGAACTGGAAAGGGTTCATTTAGTCAAATTCATTTTGCAGATGAAAAACCTATAGGAAAAACCTGTAACTTGCCAGCCTGATGTGATATGGATAGAGAGTTGTAAGAATTAAGCTAGAACTCAGGTTTCCTATTTCTCATGCCAATATCTTTACAATATATCTAAATGGTATAATAATTTTCATCCAACATGGCAAATGTGACTGGTCCATAGTGCCTGTCCAGACTAGTATTTTTGGGAGTATGAAGCTACTTTCTGGCTCATTGGGAGGAAAGGGAGTGGACACAATTATGCATTGTATTCACCAATTTTGCATTATCCAATGCAACTTCACACCACGATAAATTCTGTGATGTATCTTGGCAGTATTGAGAAAATTCTAGTTTTATTTATCTTTTGAATAGTGACAGTCTAAATGGAAAATTCTGACTGTCTCATCACTAGCAGAATTAGCATTCCAGTAGAGTGGGAAGAACACAGGATTGGGTAACTGAAAATTTAGGTTTTAAGCCTTATTTTTTTTTTACTAACTTGACCTTGGGCAGGTCACTTTTATATTTAAACTTCAATTTGCTCCTCTGTAAGATACTGTTGTAAACAAAGATTCTATTCTAGGTTCAGATTTTTGTTTTTCTTTAAGTATATTTCATTGATGGCATTCACAAAACATAGTTCATTGCTCTCATAAATATATCTGTATCTCTCTTATCTGTCAACATAGCTGTCAAAGGCACATTCAATTGAATTCACTAAAAAATCCCAGTGTCTGTAATATTACAATTAATTAATTATCATAAGAATATAGACTTGTATGGAGCTTTTATGTTTTTACATTTGATCTGCATAAGACCTCTACAATTTTGGCAGATCTTTTTTATAATGTGGCATTGTGTGAAAAAAGGGATTCATTAACAGGTAATAAAACTATGGCTTGGGAAGAGTAAGTGACAAAACCCTAAATCACATAACAAGCAAGTAAAGAAATAGGCTGATTTTAGAGTGGATGCACATTTTCTCTAGATCACACTTCCTTCACAATCATTTAGAATTAAAAACAGTTGTAGCTTGCTTTGAGAAATGTTTATAAAGACTACTGTGTGTGTTTAGGGTGATTCAGATTTCAGACATTTTGAGTTTTACTTAGTGAATTTTTTTTATTGTTGTTGACATATGTAATAGAGATCACCAGTGTCCTCTTTCACCTGTTTTTTTGCTGGTAGAATCACACATGCTACCACACCTCATCAGAGGTTTCTTTTGGCTCTATTCTCTATTTGTTCATTGTTGGCTCAAATTAACCCATCTGTTGAGTCATGGTGGGGTTTTGCCACAGCTTTTCAACCTAGTTTCAGTGTGACTCTTGGGTAGGAAACAACTCAAAGTAGCCCATCATGAGTCCAAGATGCTTCAGAGAAGAACATGGGAGGATGTAACATCTGTACTGAATCAAAGTAATTGGTTGCCAAAATGCACTCCATATGCTTTCCTCTTTTCTTTCTGAGTTATGCTTTCATCAGGCAGCATTTAACAGCTGAGCTGTTGGGCGATATGTGGACTCGAATGACTGGTATCTGTCCTTATTGGAAAATCTTCAGAGTGCTTTACAAAGGAAAGATTCATGAGTAGGCAGTCGTGGCAAATGGTTTAAAAAATTACTTTGAGGATTCTCTTATCTTCCATTCAAAGGGAAGTACCTGGCTTGATACTTCTCATGATATTCTTTTGGATTAGATGGAAAAGAATGGACCTGATGTCAAGGTAGTTAGGCAGATTCTTACCTACTTAAAACAAATGTTAACTAACTGGATCAGCCAGATCACTAGTGCTAGTCTAGTTTGGACCCTGTTCTGTTAAATGTTTTTATTACAATTTGGATGAAAGACACAACTTCCCTTAACAAACTTTGGAAGTCACAAAAAACTAGAAGAACGAATAGTATATCAGATGTCAAGCTGTTTACCAAAAACTGTGTTAATAGTCTATAATGATGACCTAAGACTAACAGGATATAGTTCCTCAATTTGGGTCTGAAAAACAGTATTCTTTGTGAATGTTCAAAAAAGGAAGACTGAGTTTACTAGCATTTTATGTGCAAAAGACTTTAGTTGATTACAAGCTGAATATGAGCCAACAGTACGGGTGCAGCTGCTGGGGGAGGCTAATATAATCTGGGAGCAGTGTCAGGAGAATAAGTTTGGATTTATGGAGATGATGGCTTCATTGTAATGGGCATTGGTCAGAACTCATCAGGAATATTGTATGTTTTTTGGTGCTATATTTTAAGTGGATAATATTGTCAGATGAAGGAAATTGGATAGTGAAGAAATCAGAAGAGTTCAAAGAATTGGGGATGTTTAATCTGAATAGGAGAAGCAGTGGTGAGATATGGTAACTAGGTGACCATATGTTTGGGTTCTCCTGGGTCATTTCCTGTTCATGTCTGTTTCTCAATATCCAACCTCATTTAACACCTGTCCCCTATTTTATTTTTACATTTTTAGAAAGAGATTTATTCTTGAAAATGCTTTTAGATTGTAACTTTTTAACAGATGTCCCACTATGTTAAAAATTAATATTCAATTACTAAACACACATTTCAACTATTACAATATTTTAATTATTTTAGTACCAAATAATGGTACTTTTAAAATTTTTTGCTTTTAAAATTTTCCTCATTTTGGATAATAAATTTTATTGTCATCTAATAACCATTTTACTATTTGGAGGATATTCTTGTTGAGAAATTTATTTTTTATCCTGCTTTTATGTAGTTCACAAGAGAGGACTTAGCTCGACAGTCATTATAGAAAGTCTTGTTTCAGCTCAGTATAAACTTTATAAATAAAGTATTAGGATGTCACCTCTGGGAAAGTTCAAGTGAGGCTTGAAGACTTTTTGCATGCCAGGGATTTAAACATACTTTATTATGTTTATTATGTAAAACTTTCAATATGCATAAAAGTAGAGAAAACAGTACAATGTCAGTAATGTTTTAAAGATGGAATTCAAATTCCCAAGTGACTGTAGTAATCTGCATGACTGGCAGCCATTTGAAGTCACCTTTCTTAGTGAATGCTGCAGTGCTGACCAGACTGCGGAAAATGCTTAATAGGTCACATTACAGTACACATGATGTTAATAATAGGCTTCCTTTGCCAAGTTTTGCTGATAGCTAGATTCACAGGCCTCTGGGTACTAGCACTCTATTTCTTTCTTCTCTTTGATTTTTTGGTTTGGTGATGCACATTCCCTCATGCGTAAAGGAGGATTACGTTTTTTATTCTGCTCTTTCTAATTTTTCCTTTGTGGAAGGTCTTGAAAGATGTGTGGCCTCTCATTGCCTCCTCCTAGCCCCAGCCCAGATGTCCACCCAAGATCCTAACCCACAGTCCCTGCGCCATTAAGAAGTGCTTAATACATATTTGCTGACTGAATGAATGAATCACTAACTAGCTGCCATCTTTCATCCCTGGATAAGTAGAAGCCTAGCATAATTCTCTCCTCACTAGAAAATAGAGTTTTGAAGTAATTTTAAATTGTTTTACCTATGGCGGGGGGTGGGTGGGTTGGTGAAGCTGGGATATAAGAGAACTCTTGGCACTGATGCCGTCTTGGGTAGTTAACTTCTGGATTATTTTCTTAATAAACAAACTTTAATTAGGAACCAGACATACCCATTCCCACAACCTGCTGTGTAAACCTAAGGAAGTCCCAGGTCTCTTTGCATTTAAATATTACAGCTATCACCTTGCATCAAATTTTACTCAGGAAGACACAACGAAATTTCAGAGGAGAAAATCTGTACCCCTATTTTTGCATAGTGAGAAATCTTCTTAATGGTTGAAACAGAATCTCTTGGGGAGCAAGACTTGGGTGTCATCCCTAAGGTGGTCAAGTAAGAGGCCTTACTAGATTCTATTTTTCCTTCATAAAAGGGCAGAAATTGTCTCTCAAACTTTAGCCAATCCGTGTATCTTTAACATTCAGTTATTTCATCAATGAGAGCAATTGCTGCATTCATTATGACATTTAACAAGCCTCTAATTTTGCCAATAAAAATCAATTTCTAACATTCACTATACCAATGATCAAAGTATTTGGTATTAATGGTATCAAGATTAATGGATCTGGTATTAAGAACTATTTATAGTACCACAGGAGTGTAGCATTTCTAATAGAATACCTACTTACTTTTCAAAAAATGCGAATTCTCAGGGCAAGTGGGTGTTTCTAGTCTTAAAGAATAAAATAAAAATATCCTGCTACTCTTGGTGAAGTGTTTTAAAAATAAATTTGCATATACAGTAACACCAGTGGGCAATCATATATTAATGCCTTCCCATGGACTTGACCTGACTCTTTTGCATGACTCTTGTAGGCTGCAGTGTTGTTTTCCAATGTTGGTCTTTGGTTTTTATTTTCCCATTAATATTTTGCATCTGATGTTTCCCTTGGCCTCATTATGTCATTATGTCTGAAGTTATGTAGCTATCAGGACTTCTTATGTATATGTGCTTGGCATTGAGCTGGAATTTTGTTTATGCCTAGTGAGATTTGCTGTGGTGTATTGTTGGTCTTCACCCTTTCTGGAGATGAATGAGTCCCAGTTAAATTAACTCCTAATAACCCAGATATGAAAAGCATGTGATAGAGAGATTATATAGGACAAAATTCCCTCAAATGATGAGACAGTATTTGAGATGTAGTTTTAGTGTTGTAAAAGCTGTTTATTAAATCATTATTGACAAAAACTGAGCTGTACACATTTAAGTACATATTTAAAATTTAAAATAAAAATTTAAGTTTTGAATTTATGTATGTATGTACATACATAAACTCACTGTAATCAGGATAATGAAGATATTCATCATAACCCTTGGGAATCTTGCCTTCTGCCTCTCTCTTTACTCACCCCAACCCTAGGCAACAACTGACTTCATTCTGTCACTATATACTAGTTCTTTATTCTTGGGATTTTATATAAATGGAATCTTGCAGTATATATTCTTTTTTGTCTGGTTTCCTTCACTCAGCATATTTATGTGAGATTCATTCATGTTGTAGTAGTTCATTTATTTTTGTTACTGAGGAGTATTTCATTGTTTGGATACACTAGTTTGCTTATCCATTCACTTTTTGAACAGTTGGTTTGTTTCTACCTTTTGGCTATTATAAAGTTATTTTATCAACATTCATGTATAAATGTTTGCCTGCATATTTTCTTTTTTTCTCTGTGAAAAACACTTAGTAGTGGAATAGCTGGACCATATGGTAGTTTTTAAGAAACCCTCAAGTTGTTTTTAGGAGTGATTACTCCATTTTATACTCCCACAAGCAATATATGAGTCTTCCAGTTTCTTCACATCCTTGGCAATACTTGGTATGCTAGTCTTTTAAAGTTAGTCACTCTAACAGGTTTGTAATGGTATTTCACTGTGGTTTTAACTTGCATTTCAGTGATGACTAATGATGTTGAACATCTTTTTTTGTGCTTATATTCCACCTGTATATTCTCTGTGGTTAAGTGTTCAAATCTAATGCCTATTTTTATTTGTTTATTTTAAAAAAGACTTTATTTGAGAGAGAGAGAGAAAGAGAGCAGGGGGAGGGACACAGGGATGGAAAGAATTTCAAGCAGACTGCATATGGAACACAGAGCCTGACAAAGGGCTCAGTCTAACTACCCTGAGATCATGATCTGAACTGAAACCAAGAATTGGTCGCTCAAGGTCACTCAACCGACTGAACCACCCAGGTGCCCCTAATGACAGTTTTTAAATTGGGTTGCTTTCTTATTTTGGGAATTCTTTTTTTTTTTTTTTAATATTTTTATTTATTTGAGAGAGAGAGCAAGCACAAGCGGTGGGAAGGGGCAAAGGGAGATGAGAGGAGAAGCAGACTCCCCGCTGAGCAAGGAGCCCCATGCAGGGGCTTGTTCCCAAGATCCTGAGATCATGACCTGAGCGGAAGGCAGAGACGATTAACCAAAAGCTACCCAAGTGCCTTGAGTTTTGGGAATTCTTTAAAATTTTGGATGCAAGTCCCTTATAAGATGTACATTGTAATTTTTTCTATTCTTTGACTTGTATTTTTATTCTGTTTAGCAGTGTTTTTAGAAGAGCCATAGTTTTTTGTTTATTTGTTTGTTTTTTGAGAGAGAGCAAGAGTGAGAGAGATCCCAGAGGGAGAGAGAGAAGCATGCTCCTTGGGGAGCAGAGAGCCTGATGTGGGGATCAATCCCAGGACACTATGAACCTGACCTGAGCTGAAGACAGGCACTTAACTGACTGAACCACCCCATCACCCTGAAGAGCCATAGTTTTTAATTTTGAGGAAGTTCAGTTTATTAATCTGTTCTTTTATGGATTATATTTTGATGCAATATCTGAAAAATCCTTGCCTAAACTAAGGTCACAAAGGTTTTCTCCTGTAATTTCTTCTACAAGTTTTATAGTTTTAGGTTTACAAATCTAGTTTGAATTTGTATATTCATATATAGTGTAAGTATGGATTGAAGTTCTTGTGTCTGTGAGTGGATATCCAATTTTCTCAGAATCATTTGCCCCATAATTAAAAAAAAATTTTTTTTTAATTTTTAGCTATTTTTCTAACATAGAGTGAGTGTTTTCACAAGCACAAGTAAGGGGAGGGGCAAAAGGGAAAGGGAGAGGAAGACTGTCCCAAGCAGACTCCCAGCTGAGCCTGGATCCCAACATGGGGCCTGGTTCTATGACCCCAAGATCCTGACCAGAACCAAAACCAAGAGTCAGATTCTTAACCTGCTGAGCCACCCAGGAGCCCCCCATGTGAATTTTAGAACAACTTTACCAATTTCTACATTTCTGGGATCTTATTAAGATCATATTAAATCTACATATCAATTTGGGAGAACTGATACTGAGTCTTTCAACAAATAAATCCAGTATATTTTTCTATTTATTTAGAGCTTTTAAAATTTCTCTCAGTAATGTTTGTACTTCAATGTACTGGTCTTTCACAAATTTTGTAAGATCTACTCTTGATTACTTCGTATATATCATGATATTTTAAAAGACTTTATTTATTTATTTGACAGAGAGAGAGAGCACAAGAGGGGGAGTGACAGGCAGAGGGGGAGGGAGAAGCAGGCTCCCTGCTGTGCTTGATCCCAGGACCCTAGTATGATCTGAGTCAAATGCAGACACTTAACTGACAGAGTCACCCAAGTGCCCCAATGATCATGATTTTTAATTTTAATATTGGATTCTTCATTGTTAGCATATCAAAATACATGGAGTTTTAATATTGACCTTTTAAAAAAGATTATTTATTTATTTATTTGATAGAGAGAGAGATCACAAGTAGGCAGAAAGGCAGGCAGAGAGAGAGGGGGCTCTGCTCCGCTGAGCAGAGAGCCCGATGCAGGGCTCGATCCCAGGACCCTGAGATCATGACCTGAGCTGAAAGCAGAGGCTTTAGCCCACTGAGCCACCCAGGTGCCCCTATATATTGACTTTTTATCCTACCACTTCTCTTACTAATTCTATAGATTTTTTTGGTAGATTCCACCAGATTTCCTGTAGAGACAATCATGTCATCTGCAGGTGAGGACTGTTTTAATTTTCCCTTTCTTCCCTGGGTGACTTTTTTTTTTCTTGACTTATTATACTAGCTAGAACCTCTAGTACAATGGTGAATAAAGATTGTGAGATTGAAAATCTTTGTCTTGTTGCTGATCTTATGGTTCCCCTAAGATAATTCAGTTTTCTGCCATTAAATATGATATTGACTGTGTCTTTATCATGTGTAGTTGTATTTATAACTGCTAATTATTCTAGGAGTAAAAACTATTCCTAGTTTCCTGAAAGTTCTTCTCATGAATGGATGTTAGATATTATAAAATACTTTTGTTGCCTATTGAGATAAATATATGGTTTTCTCTTCTTTCTTTTTTTTTCTTCTAGTTTGTTCATATGCTTTATATTGATTGATTTTCAAATGTTAAACCAATTTAGGATTCTTGGGATTAAATCACACATGATGTGTTATCCTTTTGGTATTTTCTTTAATATGCTAAAATTTTGCTTGGAATATTCACATCATGTTCATAACAGATATTGGGTTGTTGTTTTTATTTCCTTATAATGCATTTATTTGATATTAAGATATTGCTAGCCTCATAGAGTAAGTCAGAAAGCATTCTGGCCTCTTCAGTTTTCCAAGAAAGCATTTGTAGAATTGATATTATTTCTTTCTTAAATTTTTGGTAGAATTTCCCATTGAGGCCATGTGGGATTGGAGTTTTCTTTGTGGAAAGATTTTAACCTGTAAAGTGTTCGTCAATAGATTTTTCTCAGATTATTTGTTTTTCAGATTATCTGTTTCTTCTTCTTCTTCTTTTTTTTTTTTTTTAAATCTGTTTCTTCTTGAGTGCAGTTTGGTAGTTTGTCTTCTGTGGGATTTGTCTATTTCATCTTTGTGCCTAAATTCACTTGCATAAAGTTGTTCATACTATTTTCTTATTATATATATATATATTTAAAGATTTTATTTATTTATTTGTCAGAGAGAGAGAGAGAGCACGAGAGAGCGAGCACAGGCAGACAGAGTGGC
The DNA here is from genome assembly GCA_004024625.1 of Mellivora capensis. NCBI lineage: Eukaryota > Metazoa > Chordata > Mammalia > Carnivora > Mustelidae > Mellivora > Mellivora capensis. The sequence goes on from PISX010003368.1 coordinate 72,425, forward strand.
AGGCAGAGGCAGAGGAAGAAGCAGGCTCCCTGCCGAGCAAGGAGCCCGATGTGGGACTCGATCCCAGGACATGGGATCATGACCCGAGCCGAAGGCAGCTGCTTAACCAACTGAGCCACCCAGGTGTCCCTTATATTTTTATTATATATAGAATCTATGGTGATGTCATCCCTCTCATTCCTGGTATTAATAATTTATATTTTCTTTCTTTTTTCATGGTCCATCTGTCTAAAATTTTATCAACCTAATTGATCTCAAATAATTGACTGTTGGTTTTTATCCTCTCTACTGTTTTTCCCTTTTCTGTCATTGATTTTCACTCTGATTATTACTTTTTCCTTTCCTTTACACCCTATGGATTTAATTTGTTCTTCTGTTGCTAGTTTTTCTTTTTTTTTAAGATTTTTATTTATTTATTTGACAGAGCGAGATCACAAGTAGGCAGAGAGGGAGGCAGAGAGAGAGAGGAAAGCAGGGTCCCCGCTGAGCAGAGAGCCTGATGCAGGACTCGATCCCAGGACCCTGAGATCATTACCTGAGCCAAAGGCAGAGGCTTAACCCACTGAGCCAGCCAACTGCCCCTGTTGCGAGTTTCTTAAGGTAAGAGCTTAGATTATTGGTTTGAGACATTTTTTTTTTGATATAAGTGAAATATGCATAAATTTCTACTTATTACTTTAGTAGCATCTAACTAATTTGATATGCTGTGTTTTCATTTTAATTTAGTTCAAAATTCTAATTTTCATGTTGATTTTCTTCTTTGACGCATGGATAATTTAGAAGTGGTTCCAAATCTAGGTTGGAAATTTTAGGTTATAAATATTTAGGGATTTTCCATATATCTTTCTGTCAATGATTTATAATTTAGTTCATTTATGATGAGATTATACTTTTTATAACTTGAATCCTTTTTTTATTGAGACTTGTTTTATGGTCCAGAATATGGTCTGTCTTGATAAATATTTTATGTTATGTTAGAAGAATAGACTCTGTATTTTTTAGGTGGGAAGTTCTATAAATGTCAATCAGGACAACTCAGCTGATAGTGTTGATCACATTTCTGATTCTTACTGACATCTGTCTACTTATTCTATCAATTGTTTATTTATTTAAAAATTTTTAAAGATTTTATTTATTTACTTGAAAGAGAGCGAGAGCAAGAGCAAGAGCCAGTGAATGAGAGAGAGAGAGTGAGAGAGCACATAGAGAGGGAGAAGACTCCCCACTGAACAGAGAACCTGATGTAGGGCTCTATCCCTGGATCCTGAGATCATGACCTGAGCCGAATGCAGTTGCTTAACTGACTGAGACACCCAGGAGCCTCAGTTCTATTAATTATTGGAAGAGGAATATTGAGATACCAGACTATAATTGTGGATTTGTGTGTTTTTCACAATATTATATCAATTCTTGCTTTATGTATTTTAAGCATATTCTTTTGATGAATCAACCATTTATCATGAAATAGACATCTTCATTACTGCTTATGAAATTTACATGGTCTTATATAAATGTAGCCATTCCCATTTTTTTTAAAGATTTTATTTATTTATTTGACAGATAGAGATTACAAGTAGGCAGAGAGGCAGGCAGGGAGAGAGAGGAGGAAGCAGGCTCCCTGCTGAGCAGATAGCCAGATGTGGGGCTCAACCCCAGGATCCTGGGATCATGACCTGAGCTGAAGGCAGAGGCTTTAACTCACTGAGCCACCCAGGTGCCCCCTCATTTTCTATAAATAGTTTCAGCATGATATATATTGTATCCTACTTTTACTTTTATCCTATTAGTATTTTTGTATTTGAAGAGTGTTTCTTGTAGACAGCATGTAGCTGAGTTGTTGTTTTTTTTTTTTAAATATATATATCAGTCTTTGCCTTTTTAGGGCCATAAACCATTTATTTTTGAGTTAAGTGTTGACATGTTTGGGTTTAAATATAGCATGATGTTATTTGTTTTTTATTTATTTTATTTAGTCTTTATTCCTTTTTATATAGTTTTTGCCTTCTTTTGAATTAATAGAATGTGTTTTTATGCTTCATTTAATCTTTTTTGTTGGCTTATTAGCTGTAAATTGTATTTTATTATTTGGTAGTTTTTAAAAGAGTTTATAGTATACATCTGAAACTCATCATAATCTACCCTCAAGCAGTATTATATCACTTGACATTTCATATGAGATCCTTTAAACATACATCTAATTTTCCTCTCCTGGCATTTGTGCCATTATTGGCATACATTTCACTTTTACATATGTTATAAACACATGCTACATTATTACTGTTTTTATTTAAGCAGTCCATAGTCTTTTAAAGGTATTTAAATAATGAGAAAGATTTTAAAAATATTTACTCACATAGTTACCATTTCTGGTGCTTTTCCTTTATTTGTGTAAATGCATATATCTAGTGTCATCTTCATTTTGCCTGAAGGACATCCTCTAACTTTTTCTGATAGTGCACATCTGCTGGAGAGGAATTATTTCAGCCTTTTAATGTCATTTGTGAAAGATATTTTCATTGGAAATGAATTCTAGGTTGACTTTTTTTTAACTTTTAGGACTTTAATGATTTTTTTCTATTTTTTTTTCTGATGGGTAATCCTCTGTCATCCATTTATTTGTTCTCTTATGTGTATTGCATCTTTTTTAATGAGTGCTTTTCAGATTTTCTTTTTATTACTAGTTTTGAGCTATTAGACTATGATTTATCTTTGTGTAGTTTTCTTTTTGTTTCTTCTGTTGGGGTTTGATGTACCTAGATATGTGGGCTTATGGTTTTCATCAAATCTGGAAATTTTTTTGCTATTATGCCTTCAAAAATTTTTTCTGACCTCTCTCTCTCCTCTTTTTAGGACACTAATTTTATATTTATCAGTCCATTTAAGTTGTCCCACAACTCATCAAAGCTTTGTTAATTGTTTTGGATTGTCTTTTTTCTCTGTATTTAATTTTAAACAGTTTCTATTGCTATGTCCTTAAGTTCACTAATCTCCTCTGCAACATCATTTTGTGCTGCAGCTTATTTCTCATTATTACCTCTACCCTTATCACTGAATCCATATTTCTCCAGCCATGAGGCATTCTTCACTTGCTTCCATTCTCCCAAACAGCAGTAATATGTTGCAATACACTAGTTATCGAACTATTTGGAGGCCAACTGCAGAGAGTATCTCATGATTTAGAAGAAAAAAATGAAGTTGACTATTAGCATGATTGTCTCTCAAGTTCCTTACTTGAGAGTAAGTAGCAGTACCTACTGCAGCAGTAGGTACAATTTTTTTCCCCAGCCCTCACTCCTTACACCAGAGGATTATGTTATTCAGTGTTCCTTTATTTCTGAGACCTTTGCTCTCTTCTCTGTCTCCCTTCCATATCCTTGTTAAATATTTATTCAGAGATACTTCGCTTTCCCAACTCTACCTCAAACTAAATTCTGTGTTTTCCTTTCATATCTGAAGAGCCTGATATTAAAATTCTCTGAATAAATCTGTTGACTCTGGGTCCCTACTTATTGATGATATTAATAATATTTAACATCTACCCTGGAAGCTATGCCAGAGATTTCATACTGAGCCAGGTTTAACTCTGGTAGATGGAGGTGAGGGAGATGGTTCTAGGGGAAAGTCTAGGATAATTATGCTGTGGGAGTATATGGTGGGGATGGCTAGGATAGCACTTATTTATAAGCTGGTAGGAAAAATCTTTCAATATTTTAACAACTGAGATGTAACGATTGCATTACTTGTCCATGAATATCAGGTCTGTTAGTACACAAACACTGGTAGTACTTTGAAATTATACAATTTACTTTATGTGTTCAGATACTTAGGCAAGGCTATATCACCTAGCCATCTTTATTAGCCAAAGGCAGGCAATGTAAATTTATTTTTGCCATGTCCAGAGCCAACCTACCTAAGGAGAATTTTTTTTCATGTTCTAATCACACAAATTTGTTAATCACATGAGTAACTAGATATAGTTCTTCTTTTAAATGGTGACAGCAATTTAAAAAAAAAGCTATACAGTGCATGGTGGCTATCATTTCATATCTTATCCCTCACCAAGTAGTCCTCTAGTTCTTAGAATACCACCTTGTATTTTAATCTGAATTATAATTCCCACATGTATGTTTCTTCATTAGGATGAAATGACAATAAGAAAAACTATCAAAGTAAAGATATTTTTGCCATTTTCATTTCCTTGTTTCTATTTTTGATAATTTAAAAGTAAATTAGATTTATCTGAGGTAACCTGTTATGTACAAAGAAGTGTATTTACCTAGTTGCTGGGATTGTTGAAAACCCTTTCGACTTTAATTTTTCAGAATCTGGCATTCTCTAGGACTACAAAATGAAGGAACATTTTTATAATTGAGGAAATTTTTTCCCAGGTGTTGGTGTGAAACATTTCTAAAATATTCTTGTCTCCAAATACTATCTTAATTTCATAGATGATTAAAATGACAGCTGTAGATTATCTGAAGATTTATTTATTTTTATTTATTTATTTATTTATTTATTTATTTTATAAACATATAATGTATTTTTATCCCCAGGAGTACAGGTCTGTGAATCGCCAGGTTTACACACTTCACAGCACTCACTATAGCACATACCCTCCCCAATGTCCATATATTTATTGATTTTTTAACTAACATCTTTTTCTTTTATTTGAATTCAATTAGTCAACATATATTACATCATTAGTTTCAGATGTAGAGTTCAGTAATTCTTCTGTTGCATATAATACCCAGTGCTCATCACATCACATGCCCTCCTTAATGCCCATCACCCAGTTACCCCACCACCCCCTCCTACACCCCCTTGAGCAAAGCTCAGTTTGTTTATTTTTTTTTTAAGATTTTATTTATTTATTTGACAGAGAGAGAGAGATCACAAGTAGGCAGAGGCAGGCAGAGAGAGAAGGGGAAGCAGGTTCCCTGCTGAGCAGAGAGCTCCATGCGGGATTCGATCCCAGGACCCTGAGATCATGACCTGAGGTGAAGGCAGAGGCTTAACCCACTGAGCCATCCAGGAGCCCCAAGTTTGTTTCTATAATTAAGAGTCTCTCATGGTTTTTCTCTCTCTTTGATGACTTCCCATTCAATTTTCCCTCCCTTCCCCTATGACCCTCTATGCCATTTCTTAAATTCCACATATGGGTGAAACCATACAATAATTGTCTTTCTCTGATTGACTTATTTCCCTCAGTAGAATACCTTCCAGTTCCATCCATGTTGATATAAATGGTAAGTATTTATCCTTTCTGATGGCTAAGTAATAATATTCCATTGTGTATATACCACATCTTCTTTGTCCATTCACCTGTTGATAAACATCTGGGCTCTTTCCATAGTTTGGCTATTGTGGACATTGCTGCTATAAACATTGGGGTGCAGGTGCCCCTTTGGATCACTACATTTGTATATTTGGGTAAATGCCTAGTAGTACAATTTCTGGGTCATAGGGTAGCTCTATTTTTAACTTGTTGAGGAACTTCCATACTGTATTCCAGAGTGGCTGTACCAGCTTGCATTGTAATAGAGAAAGGGGTTCCCCTTTCTCTGCGTCCTTGCCAATACCTGTTGTTTCTTGTGTTGTTGATTTTAGTCATTCTGACCAGTGTGAGGTGGTATCTCATTGTGGTTTTGATTTGTATTTCCCTGATGCTGAGTGATGAGGAGCATATTTTCATGTGTCTGTTGGCCATTTGTATATCTTCTTTGGAGAAATGTCCGTTACCTCTTCTGCTCGTTTCTTAACTGTATTATTTATTTTGAGGGTGTTGAGTTTGATAAGTTGTTTATAGGTCTTGGATACTAGCTAGCCCTTTATCTGGTAAGACATTTGCAGATATCTTCTCCCATTCCATAGGTTGCCTTTTGGTTTTGTTGTTTCCTTTGCTGTGCAGAAACCTTTTATCTTGATGAAGTCTCACTAGTTCATTTTTGTTTTTCAATTCCTTGCCCTTGGAGACGTGTCTAGCAAGAAGTTGCTGCATCCAAGATCACAGAGATTGCTGCCTGTGTTCTCTAGGATTTTGATGGAGTCATGTCTCACACTGAGGTCTTTCATCCATTTTGAGTTTATCTTTGTGTATGCTGTAGGAAATGGTCCAGTTTCATTCTTTTACAAGTGGTTGTCCAGTTTTCCCAACACCATTTTTTGAAGAGATTGTCCTTTTTTTTCACTGGATATTCTTCCCTGCTTTGTTGAAGATTAGTTGAAGATCCATTTCTGGGTTCTCTATTCTGTTCCATTGATCTATGCATCTGTTTTTGTGCCAGTACCATACTGTCTTGATGCTTACAGCTTTGTAATAGAGCTTGAAGTCTGGCATTGTAATGCTACCAGCTTTTTTTCTTTTTCAACATTCCTCTGATTATTTGGGGTCTTTTAGGATCTTTTCCGTGTCCATACAAATTTTAGGATAATTTTTCTAGCTCCATGAAAAATGTCAATGTTATTTTGATAGGAATTACACTGAATGTGTAGATTGCTCTGAGTAGCATAGACATTTTAACAATATTTATTCTTCCAATCCATAAGTATGGAATGTTTTTCCATTTCTTTGTGTCTTTCTCAATTTCTTTCATAAGTGTTCTGCAGTTTTTAAAGTATAGATCCTTTACCTCTTCGGTTAGGTTTATTCCTAGGTATCTTATGGTTTTGGGTGCAATTGTAAATGAGATTGATTTCTTAATTTCTCTTTCTTCTGTCTCATTGTTAGTGTATAGACATGCAAATGAATTCTGTGCATTGATTTGATATCCTGCCACATTGTTGAATTTCTTTGTGAGTTCTAGTAATTTTGAGGTAGAGTCTTTTGTGTTTTCCACATAAAGTATTATGTCACCTGCAAAGAGTAAGAGTTTGACTTCTTCTTTGCCTTTTTGGATGCCTTTTATTTCTTTTTGTTGCCTGATTGCTGAGGCCAGGACTTCTAGTACTATGTTGAAAAACAGTGGTGAGAATGGGCATCTTTGTCAGGTTCCTGACCTTAGGAGAAAAGCTCTCAGTTTTTCCCCATTGAGAATGATATTCACTGTAAATTTTTTCTGTGTTCCCATTCACAGAATTTTTCTGTGAATCCCATTCACTGTGAATGATATTGAAGTATGTTACCTTTATCTCTATACTGTGGAGAGACTTAATCAAAAAAAGGATGCTGTATTTTGTCAAATACTTTTTCTGCATCAATTGAGAGGATCATATGGTTCTTGTCATTTCTTTTATAATGTGATGTATCATGTTGATTGACTTGTGAATGTTGAACTACCCTTGCAGCCCTGGAATAAATCCCACTTTGTTGTGGTGAATAATCCTTTTAATGTGCTGTTGGATCCTATTGGCTAATACATTGGTGAGCATTTTTGCATTCATGTTCATCAGGGTGATGGTCTGTAGTTCTCCTTTGTTGTGGGGTCTTTATCTGGTTTTGGGATCAAAATGCTGGCCTCATAGAACAAGTTTGGAAGTTTTCCTTCCATTTCTACTTTTTGAAACAGCTTCAGAAGAATAAGTATTAGTTCTTTAAATGTTGGGTAGAATTCCCCTGGGAAGCCATCCAGCCCTGGACTCTTGTTTGTTGGGAGATTTTTGATTATAGCTTCAATTTCCTTGCTGGTTATGAGTCTGTTCAGGTTTTTTATTTCTTCCCATTTCAGTTTTGGTAGTTTATAAGTTTCTAGGAATACATCCATTTCTTCCAGATTGCCTAGTTTATTGGTATATAGTTGCTCATAGTATGTTCTTATAATTGTTTGTATTTCCTTGGTGTTGGTTGTGATCTCTCCCCTTTCATTCATGATTTTATTTATTTGGGTTCTTTCTCTTTTCTTTTTTAAGTCTGGCTAAGGATTATCAATTTTACTAATTCTTTCAAAGAACCAGCTTCTAATTTAATTGATTTCTGCTCTAATCTTTATTATTTCTCTTCTCCTGCTTGGTTTAGGTTTCAGTTGATGTTCTTTCTCCTTCTCCTTTAGGTATAAGGTTAAGTTGTGTATTTGAGACTTTTCTAATTTTTTGAGAAAGGCTTGTACTGCTATGTACTTTCCTCCAAGTACCGCCTTTGCTGCATCTTAAAGGTTTTGAATGGTTGTGTTTTCATTTTCATTTGCTTCCATGAAATTTTTAATTCTCTTTATTTTCCTGGTTGATCCATTCATTCTTTAGTAAGTATTTGAGTTCCTTGCAGATTTCCTCTTGTGATTCAGTACCAGTTTCAAATAAAAATATGTGAGGAATAATCCCAGTCTTTGGTACCAGTTGAGACCTGATTTGTGACCAGTATGTGATCTATTCTGGAGAATGTTCCATGTGCACTCAAGAAGAATATGTATTCTGTGTCTCTATGATGGAATGCTCTGAATATAACTATGAAGTCTGTCTGGTCCAGTGTCATTCAAAGCCCTTGTTTCCTTGTTCATCAGCTTAGATGATCTGTCAGTTGCTGTGAATGAGGTGTTAAAGTCCCCTACCATTATTGTATTTTTATCAATGTGTTTCTTTAATTTTGTTATTAATTGGTTCATATAATTGGCTGCTCCCATGTTAGGAGAATAAACATTTATAATTGTTAGATCTTATTGGATAGACCCTTTAAGTATGATATATTTTCCCTCTTCATCCCTTACTATAGTCTTCGGTGTAAAATCTAATATCTCTGATATAAGCATTGCTTTCTTCTGATTTCCATTACCATGATAAATGGTTCTCCATCCCCTAACTTTCAATCTGGAGGTGACTTTGGGTCTAAAATGAGTCTCTTATAGATAGCATATGGATGGGTTTTGCTTTTTTATCCAATCTTATACCCTGTGTCTTTTGATTAGAGGATTTATCCCATTTACATTCAGAGTAACTATTGAAAGATATGCATTTAGTGCCATTGTATTACCTACAAAGTTTCTGTAGACTGTCTCTGTTTCTTTCTGGTCTCTGTTACTTTTGGGCTCTCTGCTTACAGGATTCCCTTTAATATTTCTTGCAGGGCTGGTTTAGTGATCACAAATTCTTTTTTTGTTTTTGTTTGTTCTGGAAGCTCTTAATCTATCATTCCATTCTGAATGATAGTCTAGCTGGATAAAGTACTCTTGGCTGCATGTTTTTCTCATTTAGTACCCTAAATATATCATGCCAGCCCTTTCTTTCCTGCCAGATCTCTGGATAGGCCTGGTGCCTATCTAATGTTCATACCCTTGTATGTTAAGGACCTCTTTTCTTGAGCTGCTTTCAGGAATTTTTCTTTATCTCTGAAATTTGCAAGCTTCAGCTTGATATGTTAGGGTGTTATTTTTATTGATTTTGAGGGGGTTCTCTGTACTTTCTGAACTTGAATGCCTATTTTCTTCCCCATATTAGGGATGTTCTCAGCTATGATTTGCTCAAATATACCTTCTGTCTCCCTCTTTCTTCTTCCCCGGGACCTCAGTAATTCTAATATTATTTTGCTTTATGGTATTGCTGATTTCTCAAAGCCTCCCCTTATGGCCCAGTAGTTGTTTTTATCTCTTTTCCTCAGCTTCCTTTCCATCATTTTGTCTTTCATGTCACTGACTCTCTCTTCTCCTTCATTTAACCTAGCTGTTAGAGTATCCATTTTAGACTGCATCTCAGTTAAAGCATTTTTTAATTTTGGCCTTACTAGCTTTTTATTTCTACACTATGAGATTATCTAGTGTCTTTTATGCTTTTTTTCAAGCCCAGCTAGTAACTTTGTGATCATTATTCTGAATTCAGTTTCTGACATTTTACTTATATCCATGTCGATTAACTCTATGGCAGAGTATTACCTCTGGTTCTCTCTTTTGCAGTGAATTTCTCCTTCCAGTCATTTTGTCCAAAGAAGAATACATGAATGAGAGAATAAAATAAAAAATATCAACCACTTGGGACACTTGGGTGCCTCAGTCAGTTAAGTGTCTGATTTTGGCTCAGGTCATTATCCAGAGTCCAGGGATGGAGTCCAATTCTGGGCTCCTTGCTCAGTGGGGAGCCTGCTTTTCCCCTCTGCCTGGTGCTCCCTCTGCTTTTGTGCTCTTTCTCTCTCTCTGACAAATAAATAAATGAAAATGTTTAAAATATATATCAACCACGACCCCAGCAAAATACATACTAGAGAAATCTGAAGAGGCCAGAAACCAAAAAAGAAAAGAAAAAAAGAAAATGTGATAAGAGAGAATATACTCTCACAGGTGGACATAACAGGGTGATCCACTGGTCTGTTAGAAGACACTAAATCCCAAAATTGTAAAGAAAGAAAAAAAAATATATATGTAAAAACAAAATTGAATACAGAGAAAAGCTGATAATGAAGAATGTATCTATAAAATGTAGATGTTAAAATGAAAGTTTAAAAAAAGATTTAAAAATAAAGAATTGATAAAATGAGAAAACTAGTTGAAAAGAAAAAAAAGGAAAAAGATAAATAAGACTTTAAACTGAAAGACTAAAGACTCGGGAGAAAAAAAAACAAAAACCTCGAAATCTATATACTATTTTCCACTAGTGTAGGAGTTTTTCAGTTCTGAGTGATCCATAAACTTGGTATTCAACTGATGTTCTGGTCTTCTGGCGGAGGGACCTGCTGCACTGATTCTCAGGTGTCTTTGATTGAGTTGCATTGCCTCTTGCCAGAGGCCAGACCCAGTGTAAGCTGCTTGGGGTTGCTCTATGGGACTCTTGTTCCCTGAAGGCTTTCTGTGTCACTTCAGAGGACTAAAAAGAAAAACGGTCACTCCCTTTTGTGTGTGTCAAACTCCACAGACTCCTGTGGTGCACACTGTACCAGTGCTGAGTGTGGGGGCTCTCACCATGGCCCCTGATAGTGGTTGCCTGATCATGGGCACACCCATGCTGCTTCCGCTCCTCCCGGGGGAAGGAACACATCTCCCAGTTGTTATTGCTTGCTTGGCCCCTGCTTGGGAGTGGTGGTCTGATCATGCCCCAATTTGAAGTTTATGGCAACATCTAGCTGAGAGATCACCTTGGAACTCACTAAGTGTAGCCAGCTTCCTTTCTCCAATGCTTGGGAACTCTGCCACACTCTGGTACTCCTGTTCTTTGTGTGACCCTGGGGACCCTGAGACACACTCTCTCACCTAGGATTCTGTTCTGCGTTGCCACCTGAGCATTTTTCAGGCAGGGAAGTCCGTCTCAGGAGCAGACTTCTGAAAGTTCCAATTTTACACTCCACTGCTATATCACTTTCCAGTAACTGACTTACACAGCCTTTTTTCCCCTCCTTGGTTTATCTTTTGATATAGCCCCTCAGATTCATGTCTCCACACCTCCTACCTTGCAAAAAGTGGTCACCTTTCTATTTGTAGAATTGTAGCAATTCTTTTTTTAGCTCTCAGGTTTGAATTCACAGGTGTTCAGGGTGATTTGATAGCTAACTAGCTGAATTCCAGGGACCAGATGAAACATGGGTTCCCATTCTTCTGCCATCTTCCACAGAAACTCCTTATCTGAAGATTTTGAATGATTATTTAGTTAGCAAGAACATAATTTATTTGAGCCTAGGGATATAAATGCCTCTAGCTTGAATAATTCTTCAACTCTGTTTTGCCTATTTCAGTTCTTGATGCATTTTGAAAACACATAAAGTTGAACAAGTCATAATTTTTTTATATCTCTTTCATCTCTAAAAATGGGATAACATATATATCTTAGGAAATTACTGGAAATACAGTTGGGTGTGCACCCACTTGGCAAACAACAAAATGTAAATCACTATTATCTTAAAAGTCTGTAAAAGTATCTGACTTTATTGTTGCTCTTATCATAATCCTTTTCCCCTTACTTTAAAAAGATGTATATAATCATTCTGGAATGGTTATACTGCATTTCAGTAATTTGCAAGGAGTATTTATTGTATTTTTAAAAAATATTTTATTTATTTATTTGAGAGAGAGAGACCGAGATAGTGACAGAGAGCATTAGCAGGGAGGACAGGGAGAAGCAGGCTCCCTGATGAGTAAGGAGCCCAATATGGGCTCAATCCCAGGAGTCTGGGATCATGGCCTAAGCTAAAGGCAGACGCTTAACCAGCTGAGCCACCCAGGTGCCCTGGTTAACTTGTTTTGATGAAATTGTTCTGAAACTGGATATTAAGACTTTCTTATCAAACTCTTCCACCTGGAGTGAAGAGAACCATTACATCATTGACACCATAGTAATGGCAGTGCTATCCAACAGGCGATTAACTTTTAAACTTTAAAAACCAAGAGATTTGACCAGCAGCTCAAGTGTTTAGTCTGGGTGAGAGACTCTGCTGACCTACATAACCCTCTGAAGATCTTGAGATACTTGTTCTGGCTGTGGCCAGGCTACTCTTGGTTGGTAGTCATGTTAAACCGTGTAGCAGTCTCAGGAAGAGAAGGGACACCCTTCCTGTCTTGGTAAGACTGTTCTTTGTAGGCAGTGGCAGAAACCATGTCAACTGAAAATAAAGAGCCTCAATAAAAGGACAGCAAGTGTTTGCTTGGGATCAAAGAATTGTAATTCCATTTAATTCTCATGGAGCACAGATTCAGGTAGATACTCAAATAGTGTTCCTGTGTGTAGGGTGAAAACAAGGGGTTTTATGAGGAAAGGGAAGGTGGGGCAATTATGTGAGTTAAGAAAAGAAAAAAGATTTCTCTGGGTATTTTGACAAGCTAAGCTATTCTCAGTTATACATTGACTGACTACTGATTCTATCTTCATAAAGTCAACAAACATTAGAGCTATGATCAGAATGACTATTCTACTGATTTCTTAAAGAACTGGTTAAAACAATTGCCATTTTGTCTAGTGCAAATGTTTTGGCCCCCATCAAGCAAAGGTGAATAAGGTGGTTTCTCTCCAATGGCCACTCCAACTCCATTTTAACATGGCTCCAGTCTTGTCAATTTTTCACCCGTGTAATAGTCCCTGGAGTAATTACCTTCAAAATAACCCACCTTGCCTGCCAACACTGGCACTGTTGTCCACTAGCATCGTGCTCCAGCTTAGTCCCTCACTCACTGCTGAGAACCAACTTGTAGAAAGGTACATCTCAACTAAATTTGGACTTTATTTCTTTCATGTCCCCTTTGCCTGGAACAATCGTACAATTCATCTGTAATTGGTTTGGAGTATTTTACTTTATTGGCTTATTAAGAGATATTGTCTTGTATGCTATTGGCTTGTGAAATATTATTATAAATTATAATTCTTGTAGTGAACCTGTATTAAAATAAATTATTTGCAAAATAATTTCAGGCTCTGAGAAAATTTGCCCTGAATAAAACACATATAAAACTTATACATTCCCAGAATTTTTCTGATTTCAGAAGAGAGAATTTTGCAGTCTTCTGCAGCAATTCTAGAAAGTGTCAATTTTGTAAAAATAAAGTTTTTATTTACTGAAAAGTGATGATTTCTGTTTCTTAAGAATTTGAGAGGATATAGCCATAAACTTAAAGTTAATTTTTGATCAAATCAGTTTTTGGTCATTATTAGGTTGTGGTTTATATCTACTTGGGCTTTAACATCAAAAGTAAGTGTTGTATACTTCAAAATAATTGCTAAATCAAAAAATTTATTATGTTAAAATATAAATGTTATGTGAAAATCTGTCTTCTATTGTATTTGAAAGGGAAGCCTAACAACAGATTATGTAATTTTATAATTTCTACCGAATTATACGTACTATTACTCCCTTTTGGGGTATGTATACCCAAGTCAGTATATAACATGCATTTAAAAAATATTCTGTAATTAAAAATCTGCAAAGCAGTACAACTTTAATAAGTGAGCACAGCTTGTGGTTTGTCCTCAAGGTAAATAAAATCATAAGGAAATCTGGTTTTGTTAATAGTTTAATATATCAATTCAGTTAATAAATTCATGAAGTCAAGAGCACTTTAGTGTATCATTCAAAACCATTGTTTCCTTGTTGATTTTCTGCTTGGATGATCTGTCCATTGCTGTAAATGGGCTGTTAGAGTCCCCTATTATTATTTTATTATCAGTGAGTTTCTTTATGTTTATTATTAATTGATTTATATATTTGGGTGCTCCCAAGTTGGGGGCATAATTATTTATAATTGCTAGATCTTCTTGATGGATAGACCCCTTAATTATGATATAATGCCCTTCATCTCTTGTTCTAATGTTTTAAAATATAGTTTGATATAAATATGACTATTCTGGCTTTCTCCTGACATCCATTAATATGATAGATGGTACTCCATCCTCTCCCTTTCAATCTGCAGGTGTTCTTAAGTTTAAATTGAGTCTCTTGTAGGCAGCATATTGACAGATCTTGTTTTTCATCTGTTCTGACACACTATGTCTTTTGAATGGAACATTTAGTCCATTTACATTCAGAGTGATTATTGAAAGATGAATTTAGTGCCATTGTGTTACCTGTAGAGTCAGCATTTCTGGTATTATTATCTGTTTCTTTCTAGTCTTTGTTGCTTTTGGTCATTTTCTCTCCACTTAAAGAGTTCCCCTTAAAATTTCTTGCAGGGCTGGTTTAGTGGTCTTGAACTCCTTCAGTTTTGTTTGTCTGAGAATCTCTCCTTTTATTCTGAATGACAGCCTTGCTGGATACAGAATTCATATCTACATATTTTTCTCATTCAGCATGTTGAATATTTCTTGCCACTTTCTTCTGGCCTGTTAAGTTTCTGTGGACAGATCTGCTGTGAATCTGATCTGTCTTTCCTCATAGGTTAAGGACTTTTTTTCCCCCCTTGATGCTTTCAGGATTCTTTTCTTATCTGTCTGTTTTGTGAACTTGACTATAATATGCCTTGGCAGTGGTTGGCTTTTGTTGAATCTGATAGTTCTCTGTGCTTCTTGGATTTTGATGTTAGTGTCTTTCCTCAGATAAGGAAGTTTTCAGCTATAATTTTTTTGACTAAACCTTCTGCCCCTTTTTCTCTCTCTTCATCTTCTGGGACTCCTATGATACACATGTTATTTCATCTTAATAAGTTTCTCAGTTTCCTGAGTCTATTTTCGTGATTCATTATCTTTCCCTCTTTTCAGCTTCATTATTTTCCATAATTTTATCTTCCATATCACTGATTCACTTCTCTGATTTCTCCATCCTCATTTTAATCACATCCATTTTTGTTTGCTTCTCAGTTGTAGCATTTTTAATTTTAGCCTGACTAGATTTTAATTCTTTTATTTCTGTTGTAAAGAATTCTCTAGTGTCTTTTATGCTTTTTTCAAGCCCAGCTAGTATCCTTATAGTCATTGTTTTAAATTCTAGTTCAGACATCTTACTTATATTGGTGTTGATTAAATCCCTGGCCATGAGTTCTACTTGCTGTTGGGATGAATTTCTCTGTAATGTCATTTTGTCCAGAAAAGGAAATTATAAAGAAAAAGCAAACAAACGAACGAAAGACAAATAATAAAGGAAAAATATAAAACAAAAAAACTAGATCCTGGGTATGTTTTGGTTTGCTTGTTAAAAGAATTTAGATCCCAAAAGAAAAAAAAAAGAAAAAAAAAGGACACAAAAGACATAAAATAAACAGAAAAATAAAAAAGTATATAAAATATACACATAAATAAAAATTAAAAATTATTAATAAAATGATTTAAAAATAAGAAAATAAATGAAAAAACAATAAAGTAAAGAACAAAAGTAAAAAGGAAGCTAGATCTTGTTTCTGCTAGAGTGGGAGCTTTGCAGCACTCTATGATCAGTAGACTTGGTGCACCTGAGTTGTTTGTGCTGGTCTTCTACATGAGGGGTCTCCTGCGCTGTCTCACAGGGATTGGTTTCAGTGGGAATGTACCTTCAGGGTGTAAAGGGGCAGGGCTTGGTATCAGCATCTCTGGCCTCACTAGGTGGCACTGTTTTGCTTCCTGAGGGCTTTCAGCATTGATGGGTGGAATGAATATGGCTGCAACCTGCTCTCTCTCTGAATGTTTGCACTCCTCACTCTTCAGTGAACCCTCACAGAAGAGCAATCAACCACCCTTCTTATGTCACCAGTTTCTGTCTGAACCCCACATTCACCTGTGTCCAAGGTTTTTGTAACTCAGGTTCATGACCGCGTTTCAAAACTCAAAATTTACAGACACCCGAGGTCTGAACCCATGTTGTTCCTATGGGGGAGGGCCTAACTGTGCTTTTGCCAGCCTGTCCAGAAAAGCAGTTGTATGACCTGGTAGCGGTTTGAAGTTTATGGCCACACAAGCAAAGAGCCGGCACCAAGATGTTCTGTTCTTAGCCAGCTTCCCTGCTCCTATACCTAAGAGCAATGCAGCACATTGCCACCATCTGTTCTTGTCACCTAGGGGATTTGCAGACCACCCTGTCACTCCTGGGATTTCGCTACCTGAGCACCTTAAACTAGGCACGTCCCCCATGGTAGTAGAGTTCTAAAAGCTCAGATTTTGCACTCTGTTCCTTATAATGCTTTATGGTAGCCTCTGTAAGTAGGCTCCCTCCCTGTTGCCTTACCCACAGCTATATCTCCCCTAAGAAAACTCTCCATAACTCCTACCTTTCAAAACATCGTCACTTTTCTACTTGTAGACTTGCAGATTTTGTTCTCTCAGAACTCCAATTGATTTCTTGGGTGTTCAGAACGATTTGATAACTATCTAGCTGTGTTCCAGGGGTGAGACAAGTTCATGGACCCTCTAATCCTCCTCCATATTCTCAACTAACCTGAACTCAAAAACACTTAAAAAAATTTTTTTTTTAAGATTTATCCATTTATTTAAGAGAGAGACAGAGAGCACAAGCCAGGGAGAAGGGGCAGAGGGAGAGGGATAAGTAGACTCCCCACTGAGCAAGGAGCCTGATGCGAGCCTCAATCCCCGGACCCTGAGATCATGACCTGAGCTGAAGGCAGACACTTAACTGACTGAGCCACCCCTCAAAAGCATTTAAAAGGCACTATAATAAACTCAAAGTAGTGATCACTGAGCAATAGGACTTTTACAAACATAATAGAACTTTAAGTGTCTTAAAGTATTTGCCTCAGGAAGACCTACAGTAATTGTGATACTAGTCTCATTCCTCAGCATATTTGTGACCGATCTCTGAGGCACTATCTTCTGAGTATTGGCTCTCATTAGCAAGTCCCCCTCCCTGCATTTTAAAAGTTATCTTCAGTGTTGGTAAAGATTTATCCTTTGCAGATGGATTTCTCTTTTGGTGAGAGCCTGGTGCTAATCAGGACCAATTTCATAGCCTGTAGGCCCCTTGAGGGCCTGTATCTTATATTCTGGTGATATATTTTTTGCATTTTCTGTCCTTTAAGTGGTGACTGGAAAACTGAGAGCCCTGCATACAAGAACTGTTAGCAATGTGCAAAGTCATGAATTTGACTGACTTTGTGGTGTGATCTGTGTGACTATGCAGTAAAGTATTTGATAGGAGAAAGGCAGTTGCAAATATTAGCTTCTTTACTTGCCATCTCTATGACTTGGGACCACTTTAACTGTTGTGAACTTTTTGAGCTTCAATTTTCCCCACCTGGAACATGGAGCTGATAATTCCCACCTCATGCCACTGTTGTGAAGAACTATATTAGGCAACATGTATAAATTGTTTGTATAATGTGTGGTATATTTTAAGAACTCAGTAATTACTAGTTACTGTTACTTGTTCTGAAGATAGCTCACCAAAAGGATTTATAAAATGTTCTGGGCCAAAGTTATATATGTCACAGTCATAATTGTCCTAGAGAAGACTACAAAAAGGTTACTCATTTTTAAAATTTGAGATGTAATTGACATATAACATTGTATTAGTTTCAAGTATACAGTATAATAACTTGATATATGTACATATTGAGAAGTGATTATCACAGTAAGTTTAGTTAACATCCATCACCAAATATAGTTACAGGTTTTTGTCTTGTGATGAAAACTTAAGATCTCTCTTAGCAACTTTCAAATATACAGTACCATATACTATGCTGTAGTAGTACTATAGCATGGTGTACTATACGTGGTGTACTACTATATGTAGTACACCATGCTATACATTACACCCTCAGGATTTATTTATCTTATAACTGGGAGTTTTACCTTTTGACCACCTTCACCCATATCACGCACCCCACCTCCTGCCTCTGGCAACTACCAGTCTGTTTTCTATATGTATGAGTTCATCTTTTGTTTTTGTTTCGTTTTAGATTCCACATGTAAATGAGATCACATACTATTTATCTTTTTCTGTCTGAGATTTTACTTAGCATAATTCCTCTAAGGTCCTCTAAGGTCCATCTATATTGTTACAAATAGCAGGATCTCCTTCCTTTTTTTTTTGTTGAATAATATTCATATATATATGTATATATAAGAATAATATCCTATATATTATATATTTTACATATATCACATTTTACTTATCCATTCCATCATAGGAGAAGCTCATATTTTAAAGATTTATTTATTTTTTATTTTAGAGAGATAGAGGGGGGAGTGGCAAGGGAGGAGAGAGAGAAAATCGCAAGCAGACTCTGCTGAGTACAGGGCTAGATGTGGAACTCCATCTCACATCCCTGATATGACCTGAACCAAAATCAAGAGTTCGATGTTTAACTGACTGAGCCACCTAGGCACCCTTGGGGAGGCTCATTTTTATGTGTAGCTTTTGAATTAAGTTTCACTAAGTTAGAGTTATTCAGTATATAGCTTCCTAGGTGATTCCTATTAAAAGGAGCACTGATTCATTTGACTGTATTTTGGAATCAGCTTGTTTGAAAATCAGCTTCATTCTTTTTTATCAACAACGCATGTTTCCTATATGATTTATTTTCAGTCTTATGTAGGAAGTATGCATCTCCGGCTGAATGAAGGATGTTTAGAAAGATTTCTGAGACCTTCTCTTTACCCTACTAGAAACAGAAGTTCTGTAGTTTATTGCAACTGATTGGAGTTTATTGGCTAAACATTGATTTTCCTTTGTCATCTTACTGTTCTTTAAAAACCCTATTGTGTGCAAGATATGACAAATGTATTTTTAGAAATGTTGTGATGCCCTTGTTCAATGATTGCTTTGTCAGTCTTTCTGACTCATGGTCATCTTTCATGTAGCTGAAATGCTGGTCTTTGATATGTGGGTACAATTCTGCAGTTGTTAATAAATACATATTCTCATTGCTGTTCTGATTTTAGTCTTTTAAACTTTGTAAACTTTTTCCTGATAAAATGTTGTCATGCCACAGAATTAGGTGCAAAAGAAGAAAAGCAATGAGGCATGAGGTAGAGAAAAGGGGAAATGACACGGGGCTTTACTGACTTTGGTTAGTAAAAATCTGTAAGTGGCTAATTAGAACTTTTAGGGATAATAATATGTGATTAACTGTATCTTAAAAAGAGCTCTAAAGATGAAGCCCAAATTCAGGAGGTGTCTCTAGAGGCCAATGTAGAGGAGGAGATGTGATCATACATCTTAGAGGCAGGGCGGTACAGCACAGCATGGCACAAAGATTCACTGATTAATGAGATTTGTCAAGCTTGAAAATAAAACATCTAGCTTGTACGGGCAAAACGAGTTTATTTGGGAATAGCAGAGAAATTGCAATTCAGGGCAGGCAAACTATGGTGAGCCATATGCAAGTCCAAAGAGACAAAGAGACTATCAGCTTTGATTGGGTTTTAGAAGGAAATGGGGAAGGGTTTTTTTTTTTTTTTTAAAGATTTTATTTATTTATTTGACAGAGATCACAAGTAGGCAAGAGAGGCAGGCAGGGAGAGAGAGGAGGAGGCAGGCTCCCTGCTGAGCAGAGAGCCCGATGTGGGGCTTGATCCCAGGACCCTGGGATCATGACCCAAGCCGAAAGCAGAGGCTTTAACCCACTGAGCCACCCAGGTGCCCCGGGAAGGGTTGTTTTAAAGAAAAGCAGTAGAGAAGGATAAGCAGTTTCTCACTGGCTGTGAGTGGTGGTTAGTGTGTTGAGCTGAAACAGAAAGGGATCTTCCTTTTTCAAAGCAGGAGATAAAATTTCTATGTGAAAAATGTTCTACTTTGACAAAATAATTCTTAGCTTCCTTCTTTCTGCTGTTTGTGCAGCCTGTGATGAGCAGAATGTGCGTGAGAGTTCCCTTCGGGGCTTCCCAACTTCATCTTAAATGAGGTTTCCTGTATTTATTTCTGCACATTCATGTAACAGACATGTTCCCATAGGCTTTTCAAAGCCCTAAACTTTCTTCTTCCTGCTCTAGCCATTTCCTTCTTACTGAAAAAAGCATTTCTGAACACAAATGAGCAAGAGATAACCGCCCCCCCCACCCCCAGCAACCACTCCTTATATGAGAAAGTAAATCTTTTGCAGGCTTTACATGTTATTTCTGGTAGCAAATGATTTGTGACAGTCTCAGTGGATGGCAGTACCATGGTTGACATCGGCTGGTGTGATATTAGACATGTTTGTTTACTTACAATAACAAGATGAATGATTCACTCTTCTCGTAGCTGTGTGATACTGAAAAAGATCGCCTAACCCGTCTGGGTCATGGTTTTAAAGTAAAGATAGTTATAATCTTTAGCTACTTTACAGAATCATTGATAAAATGACAAAATAATGTATGTGAAAGCACTTTATAAACTCTAAAGCAAAGATATCAAAACTAGAGTGTTAGTCCAAAGGGACAAATACATTCACGCAGGTCCCTGAATTATCCTGTTTGTCTAAATTTGCCAGATACTTGCTGAGTCTTCAGAATGTTTTATATTATAAAATATTGCCTTAGATGCATTTCTAAGTGGAAAAGAAAGAAGTTTCCTGCAGTGACTCTGGACATACTTCCTCTTTCTTCCTCAATACTTTCTAAATATAACTCTTTCCATTTATCATTCTTCTTTAGATATGACCATTAGGGGCACCTGGGTGGCTCAGTGGGTTAAAGCCTCTGCCTTCAGCTCAGGTCATGATCTCAGGGTCCTGGGATCGAGCCCCACATTGGGCTCTCTGCTTGGCAGGGAGCCTGTTTCTTCCTCTCTCTCTGCCTGCCTCTCTGCCTA
Organism: Mellivora capensis; assembly: GCA_004024625.1. NCBI lineage: Eukaryota > Metazoa > Chordata > Mammalia > Carnivora > Mustelidae > Mellivora > Mellivora capensis. Next base: position 93,408 of record PISX010003368.1, read on the forward strand.
CTTGTGATCTTTCTCTCTCTGTCAAATAAAATCTAAAAAAAAAAAAAGATTTTAGATATGACCATTAGAGCAAAGAAAGAGATATGAACACACATTTAATTAGTTTTGAGGATAAAAACTACTGGGGTGAGGGGAAAGCACGATACATGTTTTAGACTTGTATGGGAATAATATATGAGACATAGGAGCTTCAAATTGTTCTTTACCTTATAGAATTACAGTATGTTCAACAAATAAAACTGAACCAAATTCTGGTGCTTAATGGAAAGAACATTGGATGTATCGGTATTTAGATCTAATTTTGGATAGTGGGCTGCAACTGTCCAAGATCACCACTTCAGAACTGAGGGATTTATTCCCTTCGTTGTTGGGAAGGTTGTCTTCTGAGATGTTTCCTCACCTCTCTTTGAAAATTACTTCCACTGAATAGCATCACTTTGCCCAAGGGTGCCTGCTTCCCAGAGCAGCCCACACTGAGTGACTAAGTTTAGGGCTATAATGGTCTGGTTTCCTCCTGGCATGAACAGGGACATCCCAACCCAGACCTTCCCTGGCAATCAGGCCTTAGTCCTGACTGCACTGCAGCCTGACTTCTTCCACTGCCCAGTCCTCCTTCCTTCTCTACCCCTATAGGTATTATCCCTGAGTACACTTACAATAAATATCCTGCACAAAAGTCTTTAACCTAACCTGGGCAAGAGTCACTGATCTTTCAGATTTTTCTGGACATTCTTCAGGCATTTGAAGCTAGCTTTTGTTTAGGACTATTAAAACATTTTCTTGGAAGAACTTGGTGTCATACAGACTTTCAGAGACTCATGCTTAGGTCCAAAACAAGAAGCTAGTGTGAATTAACTAGCATTTTATAGTCTTGTCAACTTTCTGATCAATTTCATTTGCTAAAAAATGGTGTTTTAAGGGGTGCCTGGGTGGCTCAGTGGATTAAAGCTTCTGCCTTCGGCTCGGGTCATGATCCCAGGGTCCTGGGATCAAGCCCCGCATTGGGCTCTCTGCTTGGCAGGGAGCCTGCTTCCTCCTCTCTCTCTCTCTCTCTTCTGCCTTTCAGCCTAATTGTGATCTCTGTCTGTCAAATGAATGAATAAAAATCTTTAAAAAAATGGTGTTTTAAAATCTGTTTATGGAGGAGAAGTATAAAGACTTTTAAAAGATCAATCCCAGGTCCTAGTAATGGAATCCATAAAAGCAGCAGAAAGCACGGAGATTATAGGTTCTTTGCATTTCATTCATTTGGCAAGTAATTATTGAAGTTCCATTAGGCTATGGGACAGATAGCAACATATAAGATATGGTTGCTGTCCTTTTCGTCTTGCCAGGAAGATAATACATGGCCTATTATAAAATTAATAAAGCAACATAATACAAAGAAAAAATATATGGGAATTTAGACTTTGAGTAGTGGTGATTAGGGAATGTTTCAAGAATTGTGTGGCATTTGAGTAGAACCTAGAATAGTAAGCAGAAATGGTTGGTAAAGAATGAGTCAAATAAAAGAATAGGAATAAGATATCTAAATGAAGAAATATAAGTAATATCGGAGTGTTTTGGTTTAGTTGAATATTTGGTTCATCTAGGATGGAACTTGTCAGATGGACTTCTATATCATAGGAGAGGTAGTTTGGAGTTAGATCGCAAACATCTTGAAAGGCAGGATGAGAAGTTTGAATTCTTTTTGGAACCAGTGAGTAGCTACTGAAGGTTTCTGAGAGTGATGTTATTAAGTGGTGCTCAAAGAAAATGGTGCAGGAAGTGGGGGGAAAACACCTTGGACATGAGACAGAGTCTAGCGTCATGCCACACAAATTTCCTGGAATCATGAAGCCTGATTTCAATATTGCTCTTCATTTACCCATAAATTTAGATGTTGGGGGAACTCTCCAGGGCTGGGAGTAGGGATGTTTTTCTTCCTTTCTAGATGAACAACAACAAAAATAGAATTTCAGCTTCTTTCAATTTTATTTTGGGGAGTTTCTTTAAGTCATATTCCCAGCTGAAACAACTAGCTAATAATGAAAATAATTTTTAAGAAAAATATGATTGAGGTGCACCTGGGTGGCTTAGCTCATATCACGATCCCAAGGTCCTGGGATGGAGCCTTGTATCAGACTCCCTGCTCAGCGGGAAAACTGCTTCTCCCTCTCCCACTCCCCCTGCTTGTGTTTCCTCTCTCACTGTCTATCAAATAAATAAATAAAATCTTAAAAAAAAAAAGAAAAATATAATTGAAGTTCAGCCTTAACTTTTCTCATTGTTTTGTGCCAAAGTATAGCTGTCCCAGTATTTAGGTGCTGAGGTAGAATATCTTAAACAAATATGTACATAAAAGGGTCTTGACCAATAAGTGAGTGATGCAAGGAAAGCATCCACCCTCCCACTCTTGGGCATTGCTTCAGTATTTTTATTTTTAAGATGACAGTACTTTTTGTGCTACATAAATTTACAAGCTATTCTTTAAAAGTGAATTTCTACTCTGCAGCTGTGTCTGGCACCTTCTTTCTATCTGGGCTGATTCTTTTTCACTTTGCAAAGACTTTATTTCATGTTTCCCAGATCTTGTCTAATCTGGCCTAGAAAAGTAGTTACTGTGTAAATTAATATATTTTTGATTTTTGAATGGCATCTTTTTTTTTTAAAGATTTTATTTATTCATTTGACAGACAGAGATCACAAGTAGGCAGAGAGGCAAGCAGAGAGAGAGGAAGGGAAGCAGGCTCCCTGCGGAGCAGATGTGGGGCTTGATCCCAGGACCCTGGGACCATGACCTGAGCCGAAGGCAGAGGCTTTAACCCATTGAGCCCCCCAGGCACCCCAGATTTTTGAATGGCATCTTAATTTTTACTTTTTTTAAAATACTCTGTAATATTCTATGAAGTATCAAGGTATCAATTATGTTTTTCAAAAGTTCTGTAAATTGCCACACCATAGTCATTTGTTGGTGTATATCTAAATATTAGTGTTTAAACATATCTTAATTTATTTTGTTATGATTAAAATTCAACAGCAAGCTTGTTGCTTGGGCTCTCATCTAGTCAAGAGAACAAAATAAACACTTAAAAATAAATGAAATCACAAAGATACAAGAGTAATAATCCAGGCTATAAATGTCTGATGAGTTTAAAGAAAGAGAAGGTCCTTGTTAGGAAATAGGACTAGAAGAAGAACTTGAAGGAGAGGTAGGATTTTGATAGGTTTAGAGAATTGGCAGACATTTCTGATAGGATGCAACAATAGGAGCAATGGAAGGAAGAATGAATGTTTTAAAAAGAGATTAATGTTAAAGTATGCTTTTCAAAAACTTGAAAATATAGGTCTTTTATAAATTTTAAATGAACACACACCAAAGACTTTATTCATCTCATTAATTAATGAAGAAACTAGTATAATAGTGTGGCTATTCCAAGAGCATTTGAGGGGCTAGATAATCCTTAGAAATTTAATGAAGGAAAGTTAAGATATAATTGCTGGGTTAGATATAAAACTGGGTAATATTCTGTAAGGTAATAAACTGTAACCTTGAGGTTGTCTTTTCTAGTGGACAAAAATCTACATGTCAAAATGTAACTTCATTATATTTAGGTCTTTTTTAAAAAAAATATTTTATTTATTTATTTGACAGAGATCACAAGTAGGCAGAGAAGCAGGCAGAGAGAGGAGGAAGCAGGCTCCCCGCTGAGCAGAGAGCCCGATGCGGGGCTCGATCCCAGGACCCGAGATCATGACCTGAGCCGAAGGCAGAGGCTTTAACCCACTGAGCCACCCAGGCGCCCCTATATCTACGTCTTTAATAGTAAACAGTGAGTTGAACAAAGTTTATTAAAAAATTTTGGAGTGAACCTTTTCTTTAAAATTTATTTTTATTTTCAATATAATGTATTGTTTGTTTCAGGGGTACACATCTGTGATTCATCAGTTTTATGTAACACCCGGTGCTCATTACAACACATACCCTCCCCAGTGTTCATCACTTTGTTACCCCTTCCTCTGAACCCCCTCTCCTCTAACAACCCTCAGTTTGTTTCCTAAGATTAAAAGTCTCTTATGGTTTGTCTCCCTCTCTGGTTTTGTCTTCTTTCATTTCTTCCTTTCTTCCCCTATGATCTTCTGCCTTGTTTCTTAAATTCCACATATCAGTGAGATCCTGTCATAATTCTCTTTCTCCAATTGATCAATCGTGCTTAACATAATGTCCTCGAGTTCCATCCATGTCATTGCAAATGGCAAGTTTTCATTTTTTAATTGCTGTGTAATATTCCATTGTATAGATGTACCACATCTTCTTTATCCATTCATCTGTTGATGGGCATCTGGGCTCTTTCCATAGTTTGGCTATTGTGGACATTGCTGCTATAAATATTAGAGCACAGGTGCCCTTTCGGATCACTACATTTGTATCTTTGGGGTAAATACCCAGTTGTGCAATTGCTGGCTCATAAGGTAGCTCTATTTTCAACGTTTTGAGGAACCTCCATACTGTTTTCCAGAGTGACTGCACCAGCTTGCATTCCCATTTGGGTGAACCTGCTAAGCAACGCCTCCAAATGTTGTTGGAAGGACATGGTATTAGTCCTTTTGCTGTCTTTCCAAGTTTTGGATAGTTTTATTACCTACTGACTTCCAGTAGGAAGGTCAGCATACTTAGAGGATTTTGTTTTCTTCAAGTGGAGTGGATGAAGTGAATAACAGAAAGAAAGCAGAGGAGAATTAGGGACTTTGAGTGGTAGACTAATGAATTGGACCTGCTTACAGGTGATGGGGAGGAATCCAAAGTTTGGATGTGGTCTTGATTAAGGAGTATTTTAGAAAAACTAATTAGTCTAAGCGATATAAAAATTTTGAGACATTCTAGGACACTCTTTCAACAATTTAGGCTTGAGGCTAACTGTCCAGGATGGGAAGGAGTACATGTGAAGGGCCAAGGGTAGAAGCTTCTAGAAAATATACTGTAATAGAAGTGAGTCATTTTTCAGCTATAGAAGTCAAGGATTAATCTAATGGTCCTGAGCTGGAGATTGATAATTATGAAAGCACTATGCATGATAGGAGATGGAATTGATTTAAAGTAAGATATGATGAGCCCAGAGAATAATTGGGATGGAATAAAGCTTCCTAAGTCATTCAGTCTCCTTGCTTCATACCTACCTAGGAACCCAAGATTCCATTGCTCAAGTAATGAGTGGGTAAACAAGACTTAGATGCAGATTTTGTATCTCCTAACCTGTTTATTTTTCCCGTTTATCTTGGTGGCTATGGTAGATTGGGTTATTTGTACTACTTTTTCATTTCCCTGTAGTAGTTTTATATATTCACATTCTTACATTCACTTCATGATGGGCAGAGTATATTTCCCTAACTCTTGACTTTGGGGTTGACCACATAACTTGCATGGTCAATGGATTTCCTTGCAAAAAGGCTTTGCCTTTTTGAGCTTCTTCCATTTCCATGAAAAGAATATACCTTGGGGAACCCTTTGGCCTAGACTCCAGAATGAGACAGGTAGTCATACTACTAGGATATTCACTCTGAAATGTCTTGTGTCTAGTTAACCTTTTTGGAGCTATGGTTTTTCTGAAATGTGTGATTATTGAGTTACCAGAGTGAATGTGATCATTACAGGAGATTGTATATTCATTATAAGAAATTTCACAATGAAATTTATATGTAGGTTTTAACTTTACTTAAATTACTTTGTGATCATTGCATTGACAAATGAAATACTAGGTTCAGATTGATGGAGAATCAGAGACAGCTCTTGGATGAGTGAAACCAGATTTATTTATCTACAAGATAAAGAAGCCCATATAGTCAGGACACTTAGCAGAGAGATCAGCTATATTCTCCAAAATTTATAACCTTCTGGACATCCAGAACCTTATCAGAAGAGCACAGTTGCAAATGAAAATGCCTGAGTGGGCAAGAGTTACACCAGAACTTTTGGGAGCTCAAGTGCTGCCTATAGGTCACCTAATACTGGAGTGATTGTTCATGCAAGGTGCTCTGGATCTGTGCTGGATACCACAGATACTGGTATAGTGCATTTAGGAAATATCAGTTATTCTTTTATTTCAGCTAATTGTTTGGCACAGACCCTCAAAAACTTTGTGGATTTTCTCCCAGGAGATGCTAGGTTCTGTGGGTCTCCAGTGGTGTTTGATACAGCAATTTCCATACTCATATTCACCCACATGTGCACACTTGCTTGCATTTAGTATCTGCCTGTGTTCTTCTGGGCATTATAGTTTATGTCTGTCCATAACCATGGTAGAAGGAATGACAGGTGACCTACTTACTGTTTTCTTGTTGGGACTGCTCGGTGGGACTCACAGCACTGTTATTCAGAGCCAAAATCAGGTTCCCTAGGAGGGTCCACAAAGGCCACATACTTTCATATTTGTATTCAACTTATAGGAGTTCTTTCTTTTAAGGTATGCCACAGGTTTGATTTTATTTCAACTTGGGATATAGTCATCTTAATCTGAAATTAAAATCTAATTGCTGGAGTTTCTTGAGGACTATGCTTCATCATTTTATTGATATATCTGACTGACATTTAATGCTCAGGACCTTTTTAGACCTCGTATTTTGCAGACACAACAGCAGATCTTTGGATTTCCCATGAAACAGATGGGTAAGTGAGAGAATCACTCCATAATATTGTCCCTTCAGATAGTAATAGTGCTATCTAGCTATTTTAAATGCTCCAGTAATTACATTCTGAAAATATCAGAAAGCATCATATTTTAGCTGTCATTTAGCACTGTGGGGAAGCGGGGCATAACCCACATTCTTATTTTCCTAAGGAGTTATTAATATATATTCTGTAGATTCAAGTACCTCCTTCCTTCCACTCACAGTTTGAGTCAATATTTTCTGAATCAAAACTAGGATATGTGATCTACTATAAGATCCAACCCCTGTTGTGGGAACAGGGGAGATTATTTAAAATGGAAATAAGAAAATTTGGGGCATGTTGTTGTCAAATACCCCTGGACACAATCAATTTACAAGAATATCCTTGGGTTTTGTTATAATTATTTGCTCTATCTATTGAAACTACATCATAATTGCAGCCATGAAAATACAAAAGCACTGTTCTTTAAATTATGTGTTTGGCTTCAGACTTCTCAATATTTCAGACTGACCTGTTTATTGATGTGAAGTAATATTGTTTCTTTTATTTTTTCTTATTTTGTATAACAATTACTTTAGAATCAAACTTCATGTGTTCTAGAATACTTCCTGTTATTCTCTAGGCTAATAAAAGAATGTTAATTGTATCTTATGTGATATCCAAAATCTAACTCTGTACCATGTACTTCTAAACTCTGGCCACTAAATCATACTTTCTACATTTCAACAACAACTTTCATACATATGAGTCCATTACTTTCAAGATTATTCAATAAGAAAAGATAAAAAGGGAAATGATAGCATTTAATCTGAATGACTCTGGAACTCATTATCTATAAAGGAGAATGATTTTAGGATGTGCTGCAAGTATTAGTTGATTTTGCCTCAGACTGGGAGAACTGGGTTTCTTTCAGGAATTGTTTGCTGATAAAGCTCATGTACTATTCAGCCTCCTGGTGATTCTCAAATTCAAATAGATTCTACAATACCAGTACTATCGAGAACATCCATTGGAGGACACTAGAACACAACAAATAGATGAGAATGTAGGAATACATAAGTAACTTAAAGTAAGCTCTCTGCACAAAATCAGACAATTTACTCTCCAAAATTAAATCTAATTGCTCAACTGTAAAAAATGTGATTATGAATATTTCTACTGAAAAACGTATTTTTTCACTGGTGCTCTTAGTCTTACAAAGTTGTAATTTTAGAAACGTGATGGATGGTTTACCCAGGAGGTAAATGGATAAAATATTTTAATAACTTGAACCTTTACATAGGAGTTGCTTGCAATTTCTGCTTAATATCCTAACCTTAATCAAACTTTAATTGGTAAGCAAATGGAGTCCTTTGCAGGTTACTGTTAAATAGAGTTTGTCTGACAATCCCTCTGATAATAGAAAAGGTTATAAGGCTCATGGAAAAACAAAACAACAACAACAAAAACAAACAACCAGACTCGGGGTTCTCTTTGCTGCAGAAGGAAGTTACCTCAGATGAATTAATTTAAGTAAAACTCTGATGAGAGGAAATCTTTAACATCCATGGTGAGGGTTTATGAACGTTATCATAATATGTTTTCAAGTATGTGAACATTCTGTTAACAATGTTAAATCTCAAATTATAATTACTTATAAGATGTGAGTATCATTTAGATATTTGGCCCTTTAACTTTTGTTTAGAATAAATAAGTTCTGTGTTTTGGACTTGTCCCCATTTCTGAGATTCCCCCAAACCAACTATAAATAACATATAGTTTTGATTTGTAAATAGTGATGGCAACAATATGACAATTTATTAAATAATATTTGTGCTTAAAAACCGTCACCAAAAATACTTTGTCAGAAAAAGTAAGCACTCCCACATAAATTTACCTTGGTAATAAGGACAATTGTGGGGATTTATTTCCACTTTATACACAGGGGGGCACTCTGGATTCTGTTTGTAAAGGAAGAAGACAGAAAAATTCTGGGACTAACTTCCTTCTGGCAGTCTCTGCTATCCCAGAATAATTAATTCTGAGTGGGAATGGCAAGGCAGCGAACTTTTCCATTGGAGGATATTACTAATTTCAATTCAGCTCCCCTCTCACATTATAGGTTGTCAGGCAATGAAAGGCATCATTCATTTCAGTGAGCTAACAAAGATTTTGTTAAGGCAGGTATTTAAAAACTTGTAGGTGGTAGTCTATTGAGTTAGCAATGTCAGAAAGCATTTAGAATCCTTGCAGTTTCAATCCCCCAAATGGGTGTTCTAGCTTCTTGTGAAACATTTATGTTGCAAATCATTTAATTGTTTTGCACCAGGGCTCAATTTCTTCATCTTTAGAGTGATTCAGATAAGTCCTAAGCTGCTTACATGTTTTGGTTGGGGGAATAAATAACTAAATGATTTAAAAGGTAGTCAAAAGCATTCTATAAAATATAAACCTGTTTCTGAAGTGTGGAAAAATTATAGTTAGGGTGCTCATAATATAGGCATACCTCAGAGATATTGCAGATTCAATTTGAGAGCACTTAATAAAGTGAATATCCTAACTGAGCAAGTCAGATGAATTTTTTAGTTTTCCAGTGTATAAAAAGTTGTGTTTATACTACACTGTAGTCTATTAAGTGTGGAATAGCATTGTGTATAAAAATGTACATACCTTAATCTAAAAATACGTTATTGTTAAAAAATGCTAACCATATCCTGAGCATTCAGCGAGTGGTAATCCTTTTGCTTGTGAGAACTCTTGTCTCCATGTTGATGGCTGCTGACTGATCAGGGTTGTGATTGCCAAAGGTTGGAGTGGCTGTGGCAATTTTTGAAAATAAGACAACAATGAATTTGCCACATCGACTGACTCTTCCTTTCACGAACACTTTCTGTAGCACGCAATACTGTTTGATAGCATTTTACCCACAGTACAACGTCCTTCAAAATTGGAGTCAATTCTCTCCAAGACTGCCTGCCACTGCTTTACCAACTAAGTTTCTGTGTTATTCTAAATCCTTTGCTGTCATTTCAACAGTCTTCACAGCATCTTCACCAGGACTGGATTCCATCTTAAGAAACCACTTTGTTTACTCATCTGTAAGAAGCAAGTCCTCATCTGTTAGTTTGGTCATGAGATTGCAGCAGTTCAGTCCCATCTTCAGGCTCCACTTCTATGTCTAGTTCTCTTGCTATTTCCACCACATCCGCACTGACTTTCCTCACTAAAGTCTCAAAACTTCAATTTATGAAACAAAAAAAAGTGCAATGAAGTGCAGTCAGATGAGATATGTTTGAAATTTAGTATTTTAATTGCATAGGATTTACTTAATTCTTTTTTCACAAAAATAGAAACATACCAGTGGTGGGCTGGAGGGCTGTGTGGCTGAGTCATCCATAGGCACTTAACATTTATGCATGTGCCCTCTCCTCATTTTGATATTGTACTTTTCTTCTTCTCTTCCTCTCTGTCCCAACAGGACATCAATGGAACCTTCAAACTGGGTGATTTGAGAAGAGCCTAATAAAAGCTTGGGCAGGATTTTGGGAAACAGTGTAGCACCCCGAGGTAAGCAATTATGGAGAGCTCATGTCTACCTTTGGACAAAGGTGGGGCAGGGAACTCTGTAGACAGGGCTCCCCAAGGAGCCTCAACCTCAGATAAAGTCAGGGTATCCACTGCAAACTGGGGATGGGGTGGGGAGCCAAGGACAGATACATCTGACCTCACTGTTGCCCTGTTTCCAGTCTCCTGCCCTTGTCCTCCACGTGTGTGTGTGTATAACACTTTTTCTTTATTCATTCATCTTGCGCTGCTTCTGTGGTTTGCCTATTGTAAATAATGGTGCAATAAACATATGGGGGCTTTTATCTTTTCAAATTAGTGTTTTGGTATTATTTGGGTAAATACACAGTGGTGGAATTACTGGATTGTATGGTAGTTCTATTTTTCATTTTTTGAGGAACCTCAATACTGTTTTCAACAGTGACTGCACTAGTTTGCATTCCCACCAAGAGTGCACAATGGTCCCTTTTCTCCACATCCTCACTAACACTTGTTGTTTCTTGTGTTTCTTATTTTAGTTATTCTGACAGGGGTGAGATGATAGCTCATTGTTTTTTTTTTTTTTTTTTTAAGATTTACTTATTTATTTGAGAGAGAGAGAGCATGCGTGCACACACATTGATGGGGGAGGGGCAGAAGGAGAGGGAGAAAATCTCAAGCAGACTCCCTGGTGAGCATGGGGCCCAATGCAGGGCTTGATCTCATGACCCTGAGATTATGACCTGAGCCGAAATCAAGAATCAGACACTTAACCAACTGAGCCACCCAGGTGCCCCTCATTGGTGTTTTAATTTGCATTCCCTTAATGATGATTGATGTTGAGCATCTTTTCATATGTCTATTGCCATCTGTATGTCTTTTTTGGAGAAATGTCTGTTCATGTCTTCTGCCCATTTTTTAATTTGATTACTTGTTTTTTGGGGGTATTGAGTTGTATCAGTTCTTTATGTATTTTGGATACCAAGCCATTGGCGTATCCATCAGATACGCCATTTACACATATCTTCTCTCATTCAGTAGGTTATGTTTCAGTTTTGTTGATTGTTTCCTTTACTGTACAGAAGCTTTTTATTTTGATGTAGTCCCAATAGCTTATTTTTGTTTTTATTTCCCTTGCCTCAGAAGACATATGTAGATAAAATTTGTTGTGGCTGATGTCAGAGAAATTACTGCCTGTGCTCCCTTCTAGGATTTTTATGGTTTCAGGCAACATTTAGGTCCTTAATCCATTTTGTATTTATTTTTGTGTATGGTGTAAGAAAGTGGTCCAGTTTCATTCTTTTCGCATGATACTGTCCAGTTTTCCCAACACCATTTGTGGAAGAGACTTTTTTCCATTGCATATTCTTTCCTCCTCTGCTGAAGATTAATGGAACATATAATTGTGAGTTTATTTCTAGGCTCTCCATTCTGCTCTCTTGATCTATCTGTCTATTTTGGTGCCAGTACCATACTGTTTTGATTACTACAGATTTGCAGTATAACTTGAAATCTGGTATTGTGATACATCTGGTTTGCTTTTCTTTTTCAAGATTGCTTTGGCTATTCAGGGTTTTTTGTGGTTCCATACAAATTTTAGGATTGTTTGTTCTAGTTCTATGAAAAATGCTGTTGGTATTTTGATAGGGATTGCATCAAATTTGTAGATTGCTTTGTGTAGTATTGACATTTTAACAACATTTATTCTTCGAGTCCATGAACATGGCATATCCTTCAATTTCTTTGTGTCATCTTCAATCTCTTTCATCAGTGTTTTATAGTTTTTAGAGTACAGGTCTTTTACCACCTTTGTCAGGTTTATTCTCGGGTATTTTAATAATATTTAGTAAAATTGTAAATGAGATTGTTTTCTTAATTTGCCTTCTGCTGCTTCACTATTAGTGTAAAGAAATGCAATGGAATTCTTATACTCATTTTGTATCATGTAACCTTTCTGAATTTGTTTACCAGTTCTGGTAGTTTTTTGGTGGAGTCTTTTGGGTTTTCTGTATATAGTTTCATGTCATCAGCAAATAGCGAAACTTTTACTTCTTCTTTACCACTTTGGATACTCTTTTCCCCTTTTTCTTGTCTGATTGCTGTGTGTAGGACTTCCAGAACTATGTTGAGTGAAAGTAGTGAGAGTAGATATCCCTCTCTTGTTCCTGACTCTAGAGGAAAAGCTTTGTTTTTCCCCACTTAGGATGATATTAGCTGTGGGTTTTTCATAGATGGCCTTTACTAATTGAGGTATTTTCCCTCTAAATCTACTTTGTTGAAGGCCTTTGTCATAAATGGATTTATACTTTGTCAAATACTTTTTCTGCATTTTTAAAATGATCATAGGATTTTTATCCTTTCTCTCATTGATGTGATGTATCACATTGACTGATTTGTGAATATTGAACCACCCTAGCATCCTGGAAATAAATCCCACTTGATTGTGGTGAATGATTTTTTAAAAATTTATTGTTGGATTCAGTTTGCTACTATTTTATTGAGTATTTATCAATTTATTCACATTACTATTTTAATTATTTTTTAGAAAGTGAAATAGTTCAAGCTTTCAGAAAATATGACAACGTATCTGTCACATAGCTTTGTCAAGTCTTAATGTTTTAACATATTTGGATTTGATATTTTTTCTTTTAGCAAAATAAAAGATATTAGATACAGTTGAAACCCTTATTTCTCCTTGTTATTCTTTAGAAGTAAATGCTCTTGAATTCAGTGCTTATGAGTCACACATGTTTTAGTTTTGACCAGGGCCAGTTTTATGACTATGTAACCTGTGCAGTTGCATAGGATCTGTGTTTAGAAGTTTCCTGTGCTTGACTTAATGCTGTGCTGTTGCTTATTTCCAATCTTAACCAAGACAAGTGGCCCCTGTTTTGTTAAGATTTAAAAATTCCCTTGGTGGTGGGAGGGCGCCTGGGTGGCTCATGACCTGCCTTCGGCTCAGGTCATGATCTCAGGGTCCTAGGATTGAGCGCCGCATCAGGCTCTGTGCTCAGCAGGGAGTCTGCTTCCCCCCCACTGCCTGCCTTTCTGCCTACTTGTGATCTCTGTCAAAGAAATAAAATATTTTTTTTAAAAAAAGTTTTAAAAAATTCCCTTGGTGGTGGGATACAACACCCTGACACATAGGTGGATTTTCTGACTGAAAAGGAGAGAAGCCTGCCACACAAGGCCACAAAGAGGGTTGCTCCTGGAACAGGGTAATAGCAAGGTGGAGCAGTTTAATGTAATAGTTTATGTAACAAGCTGTGGGGTTAGCTACATTTCCTGGGGTCCCTGTGAATTGGTTAATTTGAATAATTTCATATGCTCTGGGAAAAGAGGCTGTCCCTAGTTGTCTGATACCTGACCATAAAGTATTGGGTTCTTGATCAGGGAGGCAGTTGGGTGTGTGCACAGTGGCCCCAGAGCGTGAGAGTCTGACAAGGGAAGTGGTTGGAGTTGGGGTTTAGCCAACAACTGGTGAAGGGAAATTGAGGTTTTCAGCCATGACTTGAAAATGGGGTCAAAACAGCACTTGTGAAATACTACATTACAACCCTACATTTTCATTTTTCACTAAGCCCTGCAAATTATGTAGCCACTCCTCATTTTAACTACATATTTATCCATAAGCATTATATTGTACTGTTCTGCCTGCATTTAAATTTTCATGGACATTTAGGTTTTAATTTTTCTTTTTTTGGACTATTATAAATGATGCTATAATAAAATTCTTGAAGATATCCTTTTGGATATGTGTGAAATACAACTATGAATGTAATTGCTTGGCACAGAGTATGTACATATTTAATATTTGAAGTTTGATGTCTCCATAATCCTGACATTTATTTTAATCTTAGTTCTATAGTTAAATACATTTAATATACACTATCAGTCATTTTGCTGTGGTTTCCCCAGTCATCTCTCAGTTGACTGGAATTTGTTGCCTAGATGTTTCCTCAAGAAGGGTGCATTAGGAAAATATTCCCTGAGTTAAATGTGCAGCACTGTTTTTTTGTAGTCTTTATTCAGAAAGGTAGCTTGGCTAGCTATACAATACTTTGCTCACACCTTTCTCCTTGAGGATCTAACTTGAGATTCTTCTACTGTCTTTGGCTTTGACGGATGCTGTGGAAAATATTACTTGAGACCAGTTCTTTCCCTTGTAAGTGTCTTAATCATTTTGTCTGACAAATGGAATGATTTATTTTAATCTCTAAATTCCAATAATTTTACTAGAGTTTGTTCTGACTTCCCTGGGTCAGTTTTCTCAGGCACATGGTATGCCATTTAAATATGTAAATTCTTATTTCAAGAAAATTTTCTTGAATTAAAATTTCAAAAATTTGTTCTTGGCATGCCTGGGTGGCTCAGTGGGTTAAGCCTCTGCCTTCGGCTCAGGTCATGATCTCAGGGTCCTGGGACTGAGCCCTGCATTGGGCTCTCTGCTCAGCAGGGAGCCTGCTTTTCCCTCTCTCTCTGCCTGCCTCTCTTTGTGTCAAATAAATAAAACCTTTAAAAAAATTTGTTCTTACTTACTGTTCAGCAGTTACATCTAATGTAGAACTCATTTACCTGTTGTTGTTTTTTTTCATCTTCCCATTTCTCCTTCTTCTTTCTTAACTTTTGCCTTATTTGTCCTATTTTGACTGGTTTTCCATCATCTACAATTGGTAGTAATCACTGCTTCTTCCTCTACGATATTTATCCTCTCTTCTTTTCATTTTAATTTGGCCCTCATTTATAGAATGTTTTTTTCCTTTTAACTGTTTTCACAAGTTCTTACAATAGTTAGTTCACCTCATTCCTTTTTCTTACCATTTCTTCTTCTTCTCTCATAATCTTTTCCCCATGTTTCTGCATTTTCGCTTCCTGGGCTTACTTAGAGAAAAATAACTTGAAAAAAATTTCATGGCGAAATACATGGTCACTATTTTTTATCTGTTCTGTGGCACACTTTCCCTGGGAGATGTTTTTGTCTGGTCAGTTTTGCTATTTGTTTATACTATTTTTCTTGTAGTATTGTAGCTATGCCAATTTTTTACTACTCTTTAGAGAACGAGTTGCATTTTCCTGGCCTACTTATTTACAAGAACTCCCTTCAGGCAGATTGTTTGTTCTGTTGTGTTTTGAGATATTTTGGCCCCAGAATATTTCGCTTTTTTGTCTTGAGTCTCCTTTGCATGTAACTCTCATGGAGCCCATCTCTGTCTCCTACCTGGCTTCCCCACATGGCTCAGCTTTCAGAGATGATCTAAGTTTCATTTTAAGGCAAACTCTTCCTCTAGAAAGGCTTTTTTTTTTTTCTTTTTTTTTTTTTTTTACACAGGAACATTTTCTGAGATCTCTTGCCATTAGGCTGACTCTATTTACTGCTTCTGTGCATGGCAATTGTTATACTTCCTGACATGTCTCTAGAATTTGTCTTACCTTTTTTGCCCCTATAGTCTTTGATCACTTTTTAAAAGAGAATAGAAAGATGTAATAGTTTTTTCTTCTGTAATGAATTATCAATGTTTCTTTTTAATTTATTTATTGCTTTTTATTAATTTAATTAAAAACTTTATTCATTTTTTGAAAAGTTTCTTTCAACTTCACCTTGTTATGGATAATACTGTTTGCTTAGTGATGTCAAATTTGGCAAAGCTTCTGTCAAATTTCTTTCCATTATGAGAGATAAGATTTGGAAGAATTTTCCACAGACTGGCTTCTGGTTTCTTACATTTTAATACCTGCTTTTCATCCGTAACCCACATCCTTCTGGTGCTGGGTGCTGTAGAAAGTGTTTATATGATACAACCCTGGCCCTGCAACTTTATGTCATGATGCTGGGTGAGTTGGTACAGTGGGCATTAGAATTCCCAGAAGCCATTCTTCCACTGAAGGATTAATTTTACTGTCTTAGAATTGACTGTGAATCACACAAATAAATCCCACTTGTCCGAACCAGATGTGTCCCCAGTTTAACTCCTCCTTGCCTTGCAGGATTGCCTAAGGCCACTCCCATACCACCCTACATTGGGGAAAATACAATGAAAGGAAGTCCAAATAGAAATATATGTTAAAATATTTTACTTTTGTAAGTTTTAAAAACGTGTGGCTGACTGAGCACACTGTGAGGACCTTGAAGGTGAGGCACTGAAGCTTTCATATTTGCCTGTGGGGGTAAAGGGAGGGAGGGGTGTTTTCTTCTTGGTGTGGTTGCTAACACCAGGAGAAGATTTTGAAACATAAGCTGGATGGGTCCTACTGGAGCAGTGTGTGAGGGGAGTGTTAAAACTTTTTGGCACATGAATAACTGCTAGCCCTTGGTTTTAATGCCAGTGTAAGTTTTAGCTCTACTTGAACTACTTGTTTCATTGAGAATAATTTGGTGGTAGTAGTTGGTGGAAGTGATTTTGGGAGGTCATGACAATGGGGATTCATGGAAGCACTACTCTAGAAGCCCTATATCTTTTAAGTTCCACTAAATTTTAAGCAGGTCTAGATGGCAGATATTATTAATCAGTATAAATAAATATCTGCATATATCTAAGCAGGTGTAGTAAGTACTGCATAATTATTTGTTGCTTTAATATTGAATTATATTTTTAAAAATTTTTATCAAAGGAACAATATAGATAACTAATAAACTCATATTGTCAAAAGTACAATATATCCTTTGATAACATCTTATTTCACCAGTGGGAAATATTTGTCATTTGTTATCTAATATTTATTGGCATAATTCCTTTTAAAATGTAACAATGTGATATGAAATATTAAAGCAGATTCCTTTCTCTCCCATATATATATACACATATATATGCATATATGTATATATATATAATATGATCAAGATATACAAGCTATCTTTTTATTAGAAGGAAACTTGACTTACATATATAATTTTTTCTTTTTGATGATAAGCAACATGTGGAATTTCAGTGCTCTTGGAGGGAGCTAAGGCCATTCAAAATAGAACCAATCTGTGTCAAAGAAACATCTAACATATTTTTATAATAATAAGATTTTATCTAAGAAAATTCACCAGTCATTGGTACATACCTGCCTGGTAGTTATGTTTAAATTCCCACAGACATTAAATATTTTGGCATAGATTTATTAACAAAGCCCAAAGCATGGCATAAAAAGGAATCAAATATATTTCAGCCTTAACAGTCAATCACCAAGGGCTTATTTGATTCATAGAGGTTCAGTGTTGGTTAGGTTGTAAGAAAAGGAGAGATGTATCCTTTCAAGAAGTTTGTAATCCAGCCTAATGTTTCTCAAGTGGAGTCACTACCCCTGGGTAGTGTGAATTTAACTTAGTAGGTCAGCATCAGAATAAAAATTACATAACAGAAAATACCAGGACACCTTTTAGGTAATAATAGCCAATGTCATTTTGTATGATATACGTGACTATGTAAAATACTTTGCATATTGAGCTTGCTGTCAAAAAGTTTGGAAAATATTCATTTCTAGGTGGAAAAACAATACAAATGCACCAGAAACAACTGGCCACTCAGAATCGTCTTCATTTGCTAGGGCTGCAGGAGCAAAGTACCACAAACTGAGGGAATTAAATAACAGTAATTTATTGTCTCACAGTTCTGGAGTCCAGAAGACCAAAATCAAGGTATTGGCACTGGTTCCTTCTGAGGACTGTCAGGGAGAAATTGTTCCATGCCTCTTGCCTAGATTTTGGTGGTGGCTGATAATCTGTGGTGTACCTTGGTTTGTAGATGTGTCACTTCAGTCTCTGCCTTTACCTTCACACAGTGTTCTCCCTGTGCTCATGTCTGTCTCTGTGCCTGAATTTCCTCTTTTTATAAGGACACCAGTCATATTGGATTAGGGCCCACCTTAATGACCTCATTTTAACTTGATTACCTCTGCGAAGGTAAGGTAAGGTCACATTCTGAGCTATTTAGGGTTAGGGCTTCAATGTGTCTTTTTTCCGAGACACAATTCAACCCATAATCATCATAGTGGCCACCATTAAAAATATGTATTTGCGAGTCCTTGTACTAAGTGCCTAAGTACTAGTCTTTATAACCACTCTGATAAGTAAATTTATTATGTCAACTTTATAGAATAATAGAGGTTCAGAGAGATTCACTGTTACAATTTGGGCCTGTTTTGCTTCAAATCCTGTGTTCTTTCCACTCTGCTTGTTGATTCCTGGGAGGTTAGAGCTGGCAAGGATGTTAGAGGCCATCTGGTACAATCCCCTCTTTTCACATGTTGCGGGCCAAAAGATAAAAATAGTACTATTTGTAAAAATCTGGTGTGTTTTCTACATTGCAGAGAAGCAATGAAATTCATCTGTGGAGAATGACCATCTTTTTACTTCATGGAACTCTGGAATGGTTCACAAATATTCTTTTTTCTCCAACAGTAACCCCCCCCAAAGTGAAGAAATTTGGGAGCACATGGGTTATATACAGAGGGCAAAACTAAAGTACACAGATGCTAAATCTCTTGCCCATATATATGGGCTTATATATAATGATATAATGATATGGGCTTTTGTCATATCAAAAAATGATATGGGCTTATATAATATAGTATTTATGTGATATGAAATGAAATCCAAGAGCAATATTATTGTGTGGGTGAGAGAGAGAAAATGAGAAGGAGGAAGAGGAGAAGGAGGAAAGGAGAAAGAGAATGATTCCAGGATGCCTGTTTTCAAGCTTCTGTCAAAAGACAAGTTAGCTCAACAAGCTAAGCATTTATTTGTCTCTTTTCCAAAAATATGTATGAAATATATTTTTACTGTTAAACTTTTATTACTGTACAAATATTTTTTCTCCTTGATTAGTATGAAGAACAGAGAATTGGTAGTTTTTTGCATAAGATAACTTTGCATAAGATAAGATTGCAAAATTTGCATCTGAGAAATTTTGCTAGTGTATGATACATTATTTTGATCATGAATACCTATTTTCCATTGCCAATTAAAAAGGGAAATGAAGAAGAGCGAAGATCTGATAGTGAACCATTGTGATTGTAGGCAGAGTCTGGTCCTACAAACAGATGTAGCTTTGCATTTATTAGCATTTATTAGCAGTTTGACTTGGGCACATTACTTAACTCCCTTGAATTTTTCTTTTATTGACTAAGAGACCTTTGGGATTATCAATACAATCTGCTGAGAGAGATATGGATTTGATTAAGTAAAATAACAAACATGATAGTGGCTAGCGTAGTGCCCAGAGCAAGGCTAACTTACTTAATGCGTACATTTCTTTATCAGTTTGGTTTGACTTTAGACTTGTCTACTTTTCAGTGACTGCTGCTTGTTCATTCATTTTATGAATTTTTGCTGAGCTCTTCTTTTAGGCAGGGTACTAGTTTTGGCACTGAGTATTCAGTGGAGACAAGAGACAGTCAAGTTCTTAGTTCTCTTAAAATGTACATTCCAGTAGGGAAAACAGACAATAATCAACTGGATAAATAAACAAAAAACTAATGGTGATGAAGAATCTGTAGAAAATTAAATTAAGGGAATGTGACAAAAGTTTTTGGGTATTCTCTTCACTTTAGGTTTGTCAGGGTATCTTTAAGGAGAGATCTTTAAGCAAAGATTCAAGTGACAAGAAGGAGCTACTGATGTGCAGAGTTGGGGTATGAGCAATTGAAGCAGAGGAAGGAGTTCACAAAGGCTCGAGGATGGGAATGATCTGCTCTGTGAAGAGCAGAGAACTGGTAGTTGAGGAACAGAAGGAAGGTCAGTGGGGCTGGAGCATCATAGGAGAGGAGAATGATGTGGTGGTAAAGATGTGGATTCAGGATATGTTTGTAGATTAACTGGGTGCGGAGAAAATGGGAACCAAGGATAACTCCTAGATTTTTGATTTGAGCAAACACATAGAAGCTGGTATCATTCACTGAGATATGGGAAATCCAGGGGTGAAGAGGTTCTGAGGAAATGTCAAACATTGTGCAATATTTGGGATCTTTATTTGACATCCAAGTAGAACTCTTAGAAGGAGACCTATATTTCACAGGGGAGGACATGGATGTAGATTTGGGACTTATTAACATTTCGATGGTATTAAAATCCATGGTGCTCTGCTAAAAGACAACAAATTATCCCAGGACAACCTCTTCTCTCAGAGCTGAGGCCAGGTAGCCTCCTTGGATACCCCTTCCTCCCCACGTCCTACCCCATTGTTAAATAGGGACTCTCACGATGATGGCATTAACTTAGAGGGAGGGAAGATTGTGTGTGGTCCAGATCCTGACTCTTTTCCCTAACAGAATTTCCATTTCTGTTTTTTGCCTTGAATTCATGTGAAACTTACATTGAATTACTCAATTAATTACTTTCTAGGTGTATACAAATGTATAATACATTATTTATCTTTCACAATGGAATAATAAAAGGAAAATTTATCCCTTCATCAAGAACTATTGCTAGTGCTCAGTTATCAATATTGACCTCACTGCAGAACTAAATTTAATTATCTGGCCACATATTTACCTTTGATTTGCATACAGCATTCCAAGTGATGCCAAAAGCAATGTTATATGTCAATTTAAGACAAATTAGAGCCATAAAATCTAACCTGCTGTTACAATTTTTGTATTTATGATTTAGGCTCCATTTCACATGTTTTATGTCTAGTTTTATAGCAACACACTCATCACCGGCACCTCTGGGCACAAGTACAAAGCACCACTTACAAAAACAACAGATTGGTAAAAATCAGGCTCCAAGGCTATCCCCCACCACCCTTTCTCAGGCACAAACTCTAGTCAATAGATGAATCTCCTTCTATGAGCCCTGAAGGCTTACATACTTGGACTTTTAATGAACCAAGTCAGAAAGGAAATGTTTGATTCAGGGACCTTGTACTCCTGAACTCCTTTCTGTTCAGTTAGGGTCCCTTGGAAATTTATCTAATCTTAATAATCAATTTAAGTTGTATAAAAAGATATTAGTCAATTTGCTACCATGTGGTAAATATATGAGTAGCTGAGTTAAATATCCCTTGCCATATGCTAGATGCTGTTCCATTCCAAGCACTTTATATACATTAATTCATTTAATTTTCATGATATTACTGTGAAATAGGTCATATTATTAGCATTATTTTATAGATGATGAAACTGAGGCACAGATATCTCACAGCAAGTGAGTTGTAGGTTGGGTGCTGCAGGAAGCTGACTCTGGCGTGGAGATTTGTATGAATGAGGTTTATCCAGGCCTGCTCACAGAATCAACATCCAGGAGGCAGAGAAACAAGCAGGATTAGGAAGAAGGAAAAGTTGAGGTGTGATGCAATCTCAACAAAGGCTCCAGTCAATTTCATGAGGAGTTCTGGAGCAAGGAGAGCCCTACGTATTTTTCCGGAACTGGGAGAGGGCAATGCCCTTTATATTATGCAAGTTGTGCCTGGAAAGGGATTATGACTTTGGATGAGGCACCTGTTCTCAATAGAGAACTGTTCCTGGAGACTGGTCTGCTAGCGCCTCTCCCAGCAGCTGGGGGAATTGAATAAATTTCTTAGTTCTGAAGAGGGATCTGGGTGGCATGTCAAGAATCCACTATGTAAGTGGAGTTGGGATTCAGTGCTGGGATGTCTGGCTTTAGTTCTTAACTGCTATACTGCATTGTAGTATGTAAATGATAATAAGCAGTGTTGATATGCTTGGTTGGGTGGTTGGAAATACTCCTTGGAGGACATTAAAAATAGGATCAGACTAAATGATTCTTATGTAGTCTATTTTTCACTTAGAAAACTTCTAAGACAGGGGTGCCTGGGTGGCTCAGTGGGTTAAAGCCTCTGTCTTTGGCTCAGGTCATAGTCCCAGGGTCCTGGGATCGAGCCCCGCATCAGGCTCTCTGCTCAGCAGGGAGCCTGCTTCCCTCTTTCTCTGCCTGCCTCTCTGCCTACTTGTGATCTCTGTCTGTCAAATAAATAAAATCTTTAGAAAAAAAAAGAAAACTTTTAAGACAGTAAGCTCAACTATTAAGCATTGGTTTAGTTTCTTTGGGATGTATGCAACAGAAATTGACTCAGGCTAGCTTAAACAACAACAACAACAACAACAACAACAACAACAACAACAATAACAACAACAAAGGAAAGATAAAAGGGTGTCTCCTGGAGTCAAAGGATCTAAAGCACAGGTCTTGGAAAGAGCAAGCATGTAGCTGGACCTCAGGCAGCTGGAACCAGGGATTTGAAGGCTTCTCTAACCCTGCCTCTGTATTTCACCCCACATAGTTTCATCTTATATAATGGAAACCATGAAAAAGCTGAACACCAAAGAGAGACTATATCAATTGTTTTATTGTCCCAAGTCCTGGAGAAGGGACCCTTTGGCTCAGTTTGCTCAGTAGGTAGCTGCTCCTGGAGTCAGTTGTTGTGGTGACCTTATAAGATAGCAGTTCTGGATTCTATTGTGCTGTTGGGGGAGACAGTTTCTAAGAGAGGGCCACTGAGTAGATAACCTCAATACCATAAAGACGTTCAGCATCATGTGTATGAAACATTCATTGATCATGAAGAAGGCAAAAGATCAAACCTTTCTCTGTATGTGTTTTGCATTGTGATGATTTGCTGGGTGGCTGCCCCAACGACTGGTTCTCTCTGCATATTAGAGGACTATTATGCAGAAGATTGTGATCTCCGTTCTCCATCTTCTCCTATGACAGACAAGAAGAAATAAATGTCTACTGAAGTCTTTGAGGTTTAATGTGGTCAGAAGCTAGCACTACAGATGAGGGTTGTTAAAGTATCAGGAGGAGTCACGAAGAGTCTTTGAAATCTCCACACCATGGACTGGTATTCTGCTTATTTTTAATAAGTGTTTAGTGAGGTGGAAGGGTAAGAGTTTGTTCTCCAGGACAATTGGTCATTTAACTGATGCACAGTGTGATAGGGAAAATAGAACACTTTTTGACTTCTTAGTATCTGCTAGAAGTTTTATATGCATATGAAATAATTTTCTTCACATCTGACTAGTTTGATACAACTCAGAATAAAAATTGTTAAGCACTAACGCAAAGTTCAGCAGCCATTTCTGAATTTCTGCCATCTTTCTCAGCTTCTCCATTTATTTGTGGGATTTGGCCCAATCTTCATGAAAGCCTGTGTATTTGGAGATATCCCCGATGTGTTCAAACTGAAGTTCTCTAGGTCCCATTTAGTGTTTTGGTTTTCCTGGTTGTTGAATTAACTCCTTCTGGTGAAATGTGAACATTTCAGTGACTGATGCTTTCAAGTGCTTTGAAACCATTTCCCGTTTCCCATTATCTGCCTTGTCCTGATGCACAAACTCTGTGCCAGGGGCTGAGAAGCCTGGCCTTTAGCATAAACCAGAGTTAATGTGTTGGGCTATTACGTGTTTCATTGTTGTTGTTCATTTATTTGGTGTCTAGTTTCAACCCTCCCAAAACAGAGTGCATTTCAGTCTGTCCCATTAGGTGCCTCTGTCCATCCACACTTCTGGTTTGCCCATCATTGTGCTCCTCCTCTGCCTGTCAGTCACCACTCTTCTACAGACTTCTGTGGGCCCATTTGACTCACTAGAGAACTTTCCCTTTTCCTTATTTTTACAACAGAGGAAAGAGGTTCGGAAGAAGTAAGAAAATTGCTCACTGTTAGATAGCTAGGAAGTGATAGAACAAGCATATGATCCTAAATATGTCAGTCCAAAGACTTATTTTTCACCGTAAGAAAAATATATTCTCAAAATTTTTGAGAAATACCAATGTTCCTGAAAACATGCATTTAAAAAACATCTGCATACTTTATAAAAAGAATGGAAAAATCATCCATTTGTCCTGTCAACAGAACCAAGGATAGTAGCCACCTTGATTTATCTTCTTCCTCTCCCTTTTCGTGTCATGGATTTTTATTTGTTTCACAGAGTTACATCCTAGCTTTTCCTGTTTTCCCAGATGAGAGAGGGATTAGCTGTGGACTGTTATCCCTGACAGCTTTGTCTGGTCAGTTGGGTCTCCTGATGTTCTCTGAAATTTAAGGCAATTGCAGAAAACTGACTATATGAGTTATAAGGAGGACTATATGAGTACATTTTCTACAGGTTTATTACAAATGTATATTGCAGCTGTTCTTAAATGTTCTGTGCATCATAATTACCTGTGAAGCTCTAAAAAACATATATGCCCTAGCTTAACCTAGAACCTACTGAATCAGAATCCCAGGGATCATACTAGAACATAGATATTTTACAAAAGCTTTCTTGATGATTCTTTTTTTTTTAAAATTCATATATGATGTATTATTTGCTTCAGGGGCACAGGTCTATGAATTATCAGTCTTACACAATTCATAGTTTCTTGATGATTCTTAAAAGTATTTGTTATCCTTTAGAACCATTTGTATATTTTCTTTAACAGCTGCTTTTTTCCCCAGGAGGTACTTGGCAAGACATTGGCAATTTGAAGTTGGTTAAATGTGATGTTAGGACTACTGTTGTCAGGCATGGGTAAGTTGTCATAGACAGGGTTACTGCTTCTCTTATCTTCTCTCTATTCCTTGTTCCTGACACTTTTATATTTTACAAAGTTGTCAGATGTTTCCTTTAGCAAAAGCCCCCTTCTGTGGAAGCGTCTGTTTTATAGAACTTGGGCATCAAGAGAAGTGTCAAAAGAGAAAACAGAAATAGCTGCTGTATTTCTAGAAACCAGTAATTATTTTTCGGGTCCTTTAGCGTGTATGCAGAAATTAACAACTCAATCCTGGTGAGATGGCAGAATTAGTACAAAGTGAAGGCACAGCAGCAAATGGAAACAAGCCAGGTTATAGCACATAACTGAACTTTAGGTTATATGCATCTGTGTGCATTTGTATGTACCTTTGAAAGCTTCCTGTGGAAACGGATGCAAAAAAAGCTACATTTGAGAATGCCTGAGGTAAACACTGTGCCTGTTGGAGAGGAAGAAGAAGCAAGACAACACAGAACCTTGACACATATTAGAATTTGAGCATATTTTTAAGAACACTGGGGAAAATAGAAGGGATTTAGCCATGAAATAGCAAGAAAGATCTTTTTGCTTCTCTGAAGAAAATGTGTTGGACAATGACCCAAGTTGAAGGAAGGGACCGGTAAGGAGGCTAATGCAATGGCTTTGGGCTAGGATGGAGACAGTTGAGATGGAAATAAATGGACAGAGCAGAGAAACATTTAACAAATAAGATCTATAAGAGTCATTGATTCACTGAATGTAGGGGTTGAAGAAGAGAAGGGAGGGTAGAGTTTAGGATGATACATAGGTTTCTGGCTTGAGAGACTGGAAGGTTATTCTCTAATTTAGGGAACGCAGGAGGAAGAGTAGATTTGAGGTGGGGAGAAGAACTCCATCAGTTCAGGACATGCTGAGTTTCAGGAATCTGTGGGATAAGTAGGCAGACATCAAGTTGACACTGGGAGACATGGGACTGATGCTCTGGAGAAAGGTTAGGATGAAGATGGAGATTTGGGAGTTAGTGCCAGGAGGAGTTGCATTTTCCTAGAGTGTGTAGACAGAAAGAGAAGAGGATTTGTGACAGAGCCTTGACAGTTAACATTTAAGTTGAAGGTAGAAGGGGTACCTGGGTGGCTCAGTCATTAAGTGTCTGCCTTTGGCTCAGGTCATGATCCCAGGGTCTTGGGATCGAGCCCCGCATTGAGCCCCTCATCCAGCCCTGTACTGAGCCCTGCATTGGGCTACCTGCTCAGTGGGAGGCCTGCTTCTCCCTCTCCCACGCCCCCTGCTTGTGTTCCCTCTCTAGCTATGTCTCTCTCTGTCATTTATTTAAATAAATAAAATATATTTTTTTAAAAAGTTGAAGGTAGAAGAAGAGGATATTCTAAGGCAAAATTATCAGTGGTATCAAGAAAATAAGGGACCTGATATGTTGACTGAAGGGAAGAGAATTTTCAAGACAGAGAGAATTGGCATTCATGTCATTGGAGAGAAGACTTCCTGTGGTAGGCAGAACTCAGACTGGATTGTGAGCTGAGGAGTAATTGGGAGGAAGAAGAGGAGAAGAAGAAAGAAGGGAGAAAGAGAGGAAGAAGGGAAGGAAGGGGAGGAGGAGAAAGCTAGTAAAAGATTTCGACGGGCCTCTATGGATCTCAGTTTCTTCCTGTCATCAAAGGGGGGGAAGACATGATTATCTAAGATTTCTAATTATTATAACGCTCTGTGATTAGTTGGGATTTAAGCCTCACTTAAGCAGGTATAAAATGATAGTGTAATTTTCAGGTCAGTGTGTATATCTTGACAGAAGAAAAATTGTATCATCCCCAATCCAAGATTCATATCCTTATGTAAAGTAGATACTGGAATTTTTGTGGTAAAGCTGAAGGTCTTGTGATTTACACGCTGAATTTTACATATTGTTTCTCTGCATGCATCATATTAAACTTTAATGTAACTGTCTTACATTTCTTTCATGAAATCACAAAAATTTCATTAGTGGAAAAATCAAATCAGATATGCCTTGAGTCATCTTTGACTTTTCTGGAAGTGAATCCAGATTAGAGCTATAAAATCACTTTTGAATACATTCCTAGTAGAAACCATTTGAGTTAACTTCTTAGAGGTAATTATATACAAGTTTCAGTCTGGAGTTATTTAACTAGGGAGCTCATGGTTCCAAAATGACATTTTTCCTCCCAACTCTGAATCATTTACTACTTTTTCTTCTTTTGGATAGTCAGATGTCATCTTATTTAAAAATTGTTTTGGTAACATCCCATTTTAACATTGATCTTTTTTGTTTGTTTTTGCTTGTATAATATTGGAACGAACATCTCTAGGCCATTCTGTGTGGTCTATGTTCTCTAGTTTCCTAGTTAATCTCAGAAGTGACTGGCAAAAATTTGTGATTTATGTGACGTGGTTTGGGAGGAGCAACGAAATGTTAAAGTATCATTTTCTTTGTGATTGACCTTGTCTGGTCAGAATGGAGAAAACCATTGTACATATCAGAGGTTCCCTGGTGGCTAAATCAATTTAATTAATCAATCTTAATTAAACAGTGAATACAATGTAATCATCTAGACTATTGGGTTAGAAGATATTGACGTTGACATCTAGTTGTTATTTTAATTGAGGAAATTTCCAAAGCTTTTTAACACTAAGATCTGATATGCCCACCTTCACCAAACACCCAAGTCCTATAGTTTTCCAATATTTTTTCACTGAGAAGACTAAAGAACAGAAAAATAAAAGGGGAGTTTTGTGATAACTATTTATACCAAGAGGCTCCCTTCAGGTCCCTTCTTGAACTTGAAAGGAAGGAGCAGGGGTGATGGGAAGAGTCACTTAGCTGGTGAACCTAGAGGGCACTGATAGCATCAGGGTCAGGGACTACTCTAGGAGTCTCCATTAGCAGCCTCGGCAATGTTGTAATAAACACCCAGGTAGAACTGTTTTCTGGTTGATCATCTGCAAATGGGGTCAAATAAAATGGGAAAAATTTCAAACTCACTAAATCTACCAGGGAAAACAGACTTCCAGTTTGGAGGAAGACTTTCAGCATTTTGGCCCAATGTGTAATGGGTTCCTGGAATAGTGGATTCAGAGTTGGGATGTATGTAACACACTGAAATAGGAATTGGCTTTAGAGAAGTCTTGAAGTAGTTTTGAGCTATGATTTTTTTTTTTTTTTGAAAACAAACCAAAACAGAGGTGTTGTTGGTTTGTGCTCCCAAAAATAAGTGTGGCCAGAATTTACTTAAGGGTTTTTGCATTTTGTAACCTAGAATGCACTGTTCCTTTGCAGGTAACTTCTGTAGGAAAAAATTTCGGGGGATACCCTAGTCTACCGTGGGATCATCTGGACTTGAGATTCAGTCAGCTTTTGCATGCCAGCTTGGAATGGGGGTCACCAGCATACTTCACTGACAGAGGAGGGTGGCAAGAAGCTAATCCAGGAGGGTAGACAGGTGGGGAGCCCTGGGTTCGACTACTAGGGCTATGGTCATGGCTAACAGGAGCTGAGGCTTTCTGGAATAAATCAGGTGTGATCCCCCATGACCTCTGTCTACTCTCAGGCTTCCAGAGTTCCTTGGAATGCAGTTACACAAATAAAACACTTTGAGTTAAAGACAAAAAATACTTCCCTGCCCTTCCATCCTTCCATATTACCATCCTTCCTCCTCTTACCATGTGTGGCTTCCCCTACCTCTCTGCTACTCTAGGGTAGAGATGAAGCTCAGATGTCTTTTCCTTTGGAAATCTTACCTCAAAACCTTCCATTTTTGTTTCCTCTCCCTGCCAGTCCCATCCCATAATCTGGATTAGCTAACTTTAATTTTTAAATAGTTATCACGCAGTATGATAATTGTTGGTTTATGTGGCTGCCCCCACTATCATTTGACTCCCTGAGAAAAAGTATGATCTACCTGTGAAGTCCCAGCACCTGCCACAGTGCCTGCATCCAGGGGAGAGTCAGTCTTGGGAGGAACAGAAGGAATGAAGGGAGAGTTGGGCAAGCTGTGTTTTATCCACATTTAATATGAGTGTGGCTTGTCCTTTTTCTACTTCAAAAGAGGCAATGGAGGTGGCCTCTGATTACCACTCTATAAATACCGTGTATTGATTTATGTCAGCTCCTATCCCTCTCAGTTTATGGCAGCTTGAAAAACACCATGGTCCTTGAGTCAACCCATTTTTGTGATTCCTAATAAGTGCTTCAGTATTTAAAGGTCCTTATAAACATCCCAGTACTGCAGGAGATATTTTACTTTTACTAAAACACATCCATATCCTGTGTGGGATTAGGATGGAGGCAGGGGTATAGATTAAAATTGAGAAAAGAACCACAAGGTTGAAGGTGAAATAGACTGGCCTGGGGTAGGAGGGGTGGTACTGGAGCTGGAATGAAGTCACCTCCTGTGAAAACAGGCACTGAAATAGGAAATGCAGCTTTCTTCTCTTACAACTTTCCCTGGTTCTGACCCTGACAAATTCATCCAGAGGGTAAAAGGCAAACAGTCTTAAGGGAGCAATTTAAAGTCTCTGCCAGATAAGCAGTTTGCTAAGTGGGTTTGCCAGAGCAAATGCTGCTTTCTGATATTTGCACTGGATTAGTAATCACTACATGGCTTTGTGAAGATCTGGTTAAGTAGATTCAGTGAATTCAGACGGAGGAAATGTGTTTCATTTTGTCTTGGAGAGGCGATTAGATTCTCTCTGCCTGACCTTGCCACATGCATGCCATTAGTAACAGTGATATTACAGTAATGTTATAATTACAGTAATATTCAGTAAATATTTTATGACTGTGGCCAAGAAGCAATATACATTATAAGCTCATGAATCTAAAAAAATGTAACAGCCCATTGATAGTGTGTATTTATGACTCATGTGTATTATTGCTAAAGATGAAAAATTCCTATTTCACAAACAAGTTGACATTTAACAAAGAAGTAGTTGTAAATAATGCCAGGGAGGAATTTTTTTTTAAATTAACTTTCAGAACAACTGGGAAAAACTGAATCTCAACTGGAAAGGTTTGCGGTGGTTTAGATGTGTGGCCACTGGGAGGAGCTGTTGGAGGGTGGTTCACCTTCTATAGTCAAGTTCCTGGAGATAATGGCACTTGATCTGAAATGAACAATACAAAGTTAAATTAGTCGTGGTTAGAAGAACTAACAGTGAACATAAAAATATGGAAGATTTTACTTACAAAAAATACTACAAATTTATCTCTGAAATCTTAAGATATCACTAATTTTTAAAAGTCTACCTATTCTAACCAGATGTTTATTACCCATTTTATTCCCAATTTCAATCCTTTACTTTTTTCTTCTTTCCCTGACTCACTTCCTCCTCCCTTTATTTCTTCTTTCCTTATTTATGTATCTGAATCCTGTGCTGGGAATTTAGAGTAAATAGGTATTTAAGGTCAGGAATCTAATCTAATAAGACAAGTTATTTGTTAAAGATAAGCATTGTAAGCAGAACAAAATTAAGTTTATATTTAGCAGTAGGCTAGGAAATTGGAGAGTAATGGACAGGAATTTGTTTGAGCAGTTTATTTTATGTGAAATAAATGGCAAACTTAAAAATACAATGCAATTTGTTTTCATAAATTCTATGTATATGTTTGTTTGCAGATTTGCTGTAGTGGAAAAGAATAGCATCTTTGGCATCAGCCAGATTGAGCTTGATTCCTGGCTCTGCTACTTACTAGTTGTGTGGCCTGGGTTAAATTAATTAACCTGTCTGAGCATCCAATTCCTATCTGCAACACTGTTTATTCTGCTGGTGGTTATGAGGATTCAGTGAGCTAACCCATATAAGGAACTCTGGGTATAGTAGGGATGTATATAAGGAACTGTGTGTTTCAGTGGTAATACAAACGAGATTTTGTCTTGTTCTTATGCTTATTCAAGGCAGGTGGACTTTCATTAAAAAAAGCATTAAAGAAGTTTAGGCCCTAAATGAATTTTGGGAGGCACTATTCTACTGCAGTTAAGAGCAGTAGCTTTGGAGCAAGACCAAGCTGGGTTTGAGTCCCAGCTTTGTCACTTGTTAGCAGGGTGTCCTTGTGCACAGTTACACTCTCTCTGTACCTCAGATGTCTTAGGACACCTGGAGTTAGGGTTTTAACACTCTTTGCTGGAGTGTGGTATATGTGCAGGGATTGGGGAGTGGGGTTTCAGGTTGGTTCTTATCTGTCCTACCTTGTTTGTTTGAACTGTGTTGAGTGAACTCCCAGGGTTTCAATGAGCATCATTTTCAAGGGATCATCAACAAGGGACCTGAGGGCCACTGTTGAAGGAAGGTTCATATTGAGTTTTTCTTAGCATAAAGAGCTCTCAAGGGTTCACTTACAGGGTAGTGCACAGCCTGCTACTGGGCTGGGCTGGTAATTCGTCATTGTTGAAAAGGAAGTGTCTATGCAAGTAGGCGCTAGCATTCTTTTAAAATAGATTCCTCTCTTCTCCCCAAGACCCCTCTTGGCCTCACCACTGTCCTCCTTGGTAGTCTGTCCCCCCATTTCTCTTCTCCCTTACAACTCAAGCAACCATCATTTACTTTAATTTGTTTCTTTTCCTCTTTACATTCCAGTCACTTGTTTATGGCATAAACTCTAGGTCCTGCTCACTTCAGGTCTTATCACTTTAGATTCCCAGATTGTTCTTTTTTCAGGAAGGCTGACTCTTAAAAATAAAATGCTTTGGTCTTAAGATTGCAGTCTCTTTTTATGGATTTTAAAATTGATTTATAAACTAAAGACTGGAGTATCATTTCTTTCTTTTTGCTCTCCTCCCAAGTGACCCTAATCCTCCTCAGGACTTGGGAGGCCTCTGAAGGCAATATGGGACTGGGCTGGGAGATCATGGGGCAATAAGGAAAATCTCACATTTTATTTTGCTACATCTATTTTAATCTAGAACACATTTTACTTTGATGTGATTAGTTCCACAGAGAAGGCCTAAAAATAACCTTGACTTAGTTTTTGTGTTTCAAGAGCACCTGAATAAGAAATACTGATTCCTAACTTCAAAACTCCCTTGTGAGGACAAGCATATGTTTTATCTTGATCTAGGTTTTGACTATATGTTGTTGTGACTATAGAATGAATGAAGTCATAGAATTAAGACAAGCACATCACACTGTTTTCCTTGGCATAATAATTGCAAAAATCATGCCCTTCAGGTTAGGTGACCACTTGCCATCATCTTGCTTCCAACATCCTCAGTTCATTGGTAAACTTCTAGGGACGAGAGGTGATCACATGGCTGACATAAAGTCTTTATTATTTGCCTTCTACCATGATTAGTACCAAATGGTGCAGGATAGCCTTTTGATTCTTTTAATTGAAATGAGATATTATAAATGAATTAAAAGGAAGTATACCAGGGCGCCTGGGTGGCTCAGTGGGTTAAAGCCTCCGCCTTTGGCTCAGGTCCTGATCCCAGGGTTCTGGGATCGAGCCCCGCATTGGGCTCTCTGCTCCGTGGGGAGCCTGCTTCCTCCTCTCTCTCTGCCTGCTTCTCTGCCTACTTGTGATCTCTCTCTCTCTGTCAAATAAATAAATAAAATCTTAAAAAAAAAAAAAAAGGAAGTATACCATAGTCTAGTACAGGGGTTGGCAAACTGCAGCCCGTGATCCAAATCTGGCCCATGGCCCGTTTTTAAGCCTGAGAACAAAGAATGTTTTTCATTTTTAAAGAGTTGCAAACAGAGCAAAACAAAACAAAGAAGATGTGACACATGGTCTGTAAAGCCTAAAATATTTATCAACTGGCCTTTTACTGAAGAGCTTACTGACCCATAGTACAGAACAAAACAAAACAACAAAATTTTCTGACATCTTCCCTATCCTTATAAACAAGTTGTTTAAACAATGACATATATTTTAAGCCACGAATCAAGTTGCTAAAGCTCTTTTCTCACTTACAGATTGAAGATGATAAATATCACCGAAAGAAAGAATAGACATCATAGTGCTTGTTGCACAGTAGATACTGGAAAGAAAGATGCTCTTTATTTAATTTTTGACTTCGTGTCTCTGCAAGTTTGGAGAGGGCCTGGCACCTCGTAATTATGAAAGAGAAAAAAAAAAGTCACAAAATGATTTTCCTGGGATGACAGCAGAAGAAGGTTGTCAATAAGAAAGTAAGTCTTAATCTACTATTATGTTAAAAAGGCTTGAAATCTGAATTTTTTGGTAACACCAAAGGGAGAAGGGCATGTGTTAGACTTCAACAGCTTCTTTTCAAAGTTGAGGGGAAAAGATCTATAGCTCAGCAGGCCCATGATTATTCTTTAACAGAATAAAGCTCTTAGGGATGTATTAAGAGAGACACACTTATTTATTTTAAACTTTATATTACATTTACATATCTTTTTTTTAAAAAATATTTTTATTTATTTATTTTGAGAGAGAGAGACAGAGTGAGAGAGAGCATGAGAGGGGAGGTCAGAGGGAGAAGCAGACTCCCATGGAGCTGGGAGCCCGATGTGGGACTCGATCCCAGGACTCTGGGACCATGACCTGAGCCGAAGGCAGTTGCTTAACCAACTGAGCCACCCAGGCGCCCCCCCCTTTTTTTTTTTAAGTAAGCTCTACACCCAGTGTGGAGCCCAACACGGGGCTTGAACTCATGACCCTGAAATCAAGACTTGAGCTGAGATCCAGAGTCGGAGGCTTTTTTGACTGAGCCACGCGTGTGCCCTAAATTTATATTGTATTTATATTACATTTATATTGTTAAACTACATTTTATAGAAATTTTGAACATATATAAAAATAGAATAGTGTGGTCAGATTAGTTTCAACAGTTATTGACATACGCGCAATGTCGTTTGGTGAAACTGCTCGCATTCCTCACCACCACCTCACATAGATTGTTTCAGATCAGTTCCTAGAGACTATATGATATATACCTTTTTCAGCATATACGGCCAATTATTTCTCTAAAGGACCCTTTTCAAAAAACATTATCACAGTACCATTATCATACAAAATACATTCACAGTTTAAGTCCTTAATATCAACAAATGTTGAGTAAGTGCAAATTTTTTTGATTTTTTAAAATCAGGATCCATACATGAGCTACACAAAGGTCCTAGTTGCTAGGTATTGTAAATCTCTTCTAATATATAAACTTACTTCTCTTTTATTTTTATCTGTTGAGATTTATGTACTGCTGGATCAATCTGCTATTTTGGTGAGAGACATTTGTGTCATGAGAGATGTTGGTCTGGAGTTTTCTTTTTCTGTAATATTTTTGTCTGGTGTTTGTATCGGCTTAACATGGCCTCATAAACTGAGTAGCTAGGGTATTCCCTCCTACTCTATTTTCCAGAGTTTTTATGTAGAATTGATGTTATTTGTTTCTTATATATTTGGTAGAAGTAAAGACATTGATCCTGGAGTTTTCTTAGTGAAAATTTCTAAATCACAAATCCAGTTTCTCTAATAGCTATAGGATTTTTGATGTTATTTTAAGTGAGGTTTCACAGCTGATTTCTTTCAAGAAATTTGTCTACTTTATTTAGGGTGTTGAGTTCACTGGCATAAAATATCCCTGTATTCTCCTTTCAATGCCTCTAGGGTCTATCGTGGTATCTTCTCTTTCATTCCTATATTAGTAATGTGTGTCTTCTGTCTTTTTTTCTTGGTATGTCTTTCTAGAGGCTTATCATTCTTATTGATCTTTTCAAGTAACTTGATTAGGCTTCATTGATTTTCTTTATTATGTTTTTGTTTTTCATTTTATTAACTTACACTTTAGATTACTTTCTTTTGCTTGCTTTGGGTTCAATTTGCTCTTCTTATAAGAAGATGTAAGGTGGAAATTTAAATCATTGAGTTAGGGCTTTTTTCCCCCCTAATATAAGCATTCAATGCTATACATTCATCTTGAAGTGTTGTCTTAACTGTATCCCACAAATTTTCAAATGTTGTGCTTTCATTTTTGTTCAGTTCAAAATATGTTCCAATTCTCTTGTGATTTTTGTCTTTGACCCATGGGTTATTTAGAAGTGTGTTGTTAATTTCCAAATATTTAAGGATGTTCTGATATTTTTGTTACTGATTTCTGCATGAGTTTCTCATAGTCAAACAATATACTCTGCATGATTTCAATTCTTAAGTTTTTTGGTTTGTTTTATGGCCTATAATGTGGTCCAACTGGGCAAATGTTCATATGCACTTGAAAAAAATGTGTATTTTGCTTTTGTACGTTGAAGTGTTCTAGAAATGTCAGTTAAGTCAAGCTGTTTGATGTTGTTGTTCAGATCACTTATATCCATAATAATTTTCTATATATTAATTCTATCAATTACTGAGGGAGGGATGTTGGATTTTTAACTATAATTGCAGATTTGTCTGTTTCTTCTTTTAGGTCTGTCATTTGCTGCTTCAGTTTAGGAACTCTGCTGTTAGGTGTGTCTGTATTTAGGATTGCTATGTCTTCTTGGTCAATTGACCCCTTTATCATTATGAAATGGCTCTATTTATCACTGACAACATTTTTTGGTCTAACATGTACTTTGTCTTATAGGAACATAGCCACTCCAGTTTTCCTTTTATTAGTGTTCACATGGTAATGTCATTTTCTATCATTTTGCCTTTAATTGATTATGTTTGGATGTCTTATAGTTGGATTTTGCTTTTGTATCCAACATGAAAAAAAAAACCTTCTGCCTTTACTTGGATATTTACATGGTTATATTTTTATGTAATTGTCAGTATGGTTGGGTTTAAATCTACCAAATTGTTAGTTGTTTCCTATTTATTTCATCTTTTTGTTGTTGTTGTTGTTGTTCCCTTTTCTTAGTTTTTTTTGGTCCTGTTTTGGGTTAATTGAAAATTTTATATTATTCCATTTTATCTCCATTTTGTAGTTAATTGTACCTCATTTTCTAATGCATTTAGGGATTTGTCATGGTCTATTTTTGAGCAATATTATGTCATTTCATTCATAGTTCAAAAATCTTACCAAAGTATAATTTCTGTTCCTCTCTGCTATCCTTTGTACTACTTTATGACTTATTTTTTGAAGAAACTAGACATTTGTGCTGTGGAGTTTTCTATATCCTGGAGTTTGCTTATTGCATGCCTATGAGGTTAACATTTCCTCTGTCTTCTGTATTTTTAAAATTAATTGGTTGTTTGAACTAGGGGCTTGGATAGATCCAACTACAATTTTTATTACATATATTTCCATCAGGAGGCATATAAAATCAAATTATTCCTATTTTATTAGGTTAACAGCCATGAATTATTATTGCCTATCATTATTTCATTAAGAGTATTTAAAATGGTGATGTCCTAATTCTATAATTTCTTTCTTTATTAGCTAGAATATTTCTATAAAGACAAACATTCCCTCAATACTTATTTGATTACCAGTGGTACAGTTTATACAAGAAGGTAGCTTACAGGTTTTATTCTTCCTGTCATATACCAGTTTTCAGTATGAGTTTGTTCCTTAACTTTCTTGAAAGGTAAGTAATTAGTTTTTGTTTTTTGAAAATCATTATGACTTAACATATTTTTAAAAACATCTCTGTTTGATCTGTATTTCTAGGTATGCTCAAATATTCAGGTTTTTCTGATATTATCTGGTTCAGATATTCAAATATCCAGATTTTTCAGATGTGATCCCAGTAATCTGTAAGATTTCTCACCTCATGAGCTTCTAGCCTCATCTTATTATTTTCTTTCACAGACTTCTAATCAATCATTTCTCCAAGAAATCTTGGTTTATTTTGGTGAATATTGAATGAGAGAAACAATGTGGTTTCCCAGAATACTTGAAGTAAAAATACCGAAAATTATGATTGCCAGTATGATTATTAAGATGAATTTGATGGGAGGGAGGGGTCAAGATGGCAGAGAAGTAGCAGCTAAGACGACATCAGGTAGCAGGAGACCAGCTAGATAGCTTATCAAACCATTGCAAACACCTACAAATCCAGCAGGAGATTGAAGAGAAGAGCAACAATTCTAGAAACAGAAAATCAACCACTTTTTGAAAGGTAGGACCGGTGAAGAAGTGAATCCACAGCAACGGGAAGATAGACCGCTGGGAGAGGGTCTGGCTCCCAGAAAGTGGCAGAACAATGGAGCACAAAATCAGGACTTCTAAAAGTCTGCTCCACTGAGTGGCATCGCTCCAGAGGCTAAACTGGGGTGAAGCCCACGTGGGTTCAGTGTGGCCCCAGGGCCTGCGGGGTCACAGAAGGATCGGGGGTGTCTGTGTCGCAGAGCTCACAGGTATTAGAGTGGGGAAGCCGGCTGCAGAGACAGATCCGAGGAGTGAGCTCTCAACTCGGGGTTACCTTGAACTGTAATCCATGGCACAGGCCACTGCTCTGTGAGTGGGGTCCCCACAAGATCCAGAGAGACACCCCCTGGAAGAGCTCAGGGATCTTTGGGGTTTGGAGACTCTAGGCGGAGCTAGAGACACTTGGTCACAGTCTGGGTGAGCTCGGAGCACGGCCGGAGGCCAGGGAGACGGGAATGATTGAGCGCTTTTCTCTGAGGGCACACTGAGGAGTGGGGCCCTGAGCTCTCGGATCCTCCAGGCTGGAGATTGGGAGGCCGCCATTTTCATTCCCATCCTCCAGAACTCTACGGAAAGCGTTCAGGGAACAAAAGCTCCCGAAAGTGAACCCAAGTGGATTACTTAGCCTAGCCCCTGGTAAGGGCGGTACAATTCCACCCCGGGCAAAGAAACTTGAGAATCACTACAACAGGCCCCTCCACCAGAAGATCAACAAGAAATCCAGCCAAGTCCAAGTTCACTTACCAAGGAGAACAGCGGAATTCAAGAGGAGGAGAAAGCAAAGCCTGGAATCCATGGCTTTCTCCCCATGATTCTTTCGTCTTGCAGTTAATTAATTTTTTTAATTTAATTTTTTTTTCTTCTACTACATTTTTTTTAAATTATTCCCTTTCGTCTTTTAATATTTTTAACTAGTTTATCTTAACAATACCTTGCATAAATAATGATAATAATAATAATAATAATCTTTTTTAAACCTTCATTTTTATAGTCATATTTTATCCTTCATTGTATCTAACTTTATTTTTTGTATACACGTAGGGTTTTTTCTTCTAAAAACTTTGGGGTATAACTTCTTCTAATAGATCAAAATATACCCTAAATCTAGCTCTGGACTTGTTCTAGGCTCCAGCCCGAGCAAATTCTTTCCACTTTCTTTTTCTTTATTCTCCCAACCAACTTACTTTATCAAATCCTTTTTTAGAAATTTAAAACAAAATTCTTTTCATCTTTATAGGCATATTCCGTCCCTTCATTGTGTTTACCCTTATATATGATTTTCATTCTTTAAAATTTGGGGAGGTAGATTCTTCTAAGAGACCAAAATACTCACAAAATTAAGTGGGTGACCCTTTTCTAGTCACCAGTCTAAAATATATATATTTTCTTTTTTAAATTTTTTCTTTATTTGTTTTCTTTTTTAGTTTTTTTTTTTTCTGAACTTCTTTTTATCTCCTTTCTCTCCCCCCACAATTTGGGGTCTCTTATGATTTGGTTAAAGCACATTTTCCTGGGGTTTTGCCACCCTTTTAGTATTTTATTTGCTCCTTCATATACTCTTATCTGGACAAAATGAAAAGGCAGAAAAACTCACCACAAAAAAAAGAACAAGAGGCAGTACTGAAGGCTAGGGACCTAATCAATACAGACATTGGTAATATGTCAGATCTAGAGTTCAGAATGATGATTCTCAAGGTTCTAGCCGGGCTCAAAAAAGGCATGGAAGATATTAGAGAAACCCTGTCCGGAGAGATAAAAGCCCTTTCTGGAGAAATAAAAGAACTAAAATCTAACCAAGTTGAAAAAAAAACAAACAAACTATTAATGAGGTGCAATAAAAAAATGGAGGCTCTTCCTGCTAGATAAATGAGGCAGAAGAAAGAATTAGTGATATAGAAGACCAAATGACAGAGAATAAAGAAGCTGAGCAATAGAGAGACAAACAAATACTGGACCATGAGGGGAGAATTTGAGAGATAAGTGACACCATAAGACGAAACAACATTAGAGTAATTGGGATTCCAGAAGAAGAAGAAAGAAAGAGGGGAGCAGAAGGTATATTGGAGAGAATTATTGTAGAGAATTTCCCCAATATGGCAAAGGGAACAAGCATCAAATTCCAGGAGGTTTTTTCTGGAGAACCTCCCTCAAAATCAACAAGAATAGGTCCACACCCCGTCACCTAATAGTAAAATTTACAAGCCTTAGCGACAAAGAGAAAATCCTGAAAGCAGCTCGGAAAAAGAAGTCTGTAACATACAATGGTAAAAATATTAGACTGGCAGCAGACTTATCCACAGAGACCTGGCAGGCCAGAAAGAACTGGCATGATATATTCAGAGCACTGAACGAGAAAAACATTCAGCCAAGAATACTATATCCACCTAGACTATCATTAAAAATAGAAGGAGAGATAAAAAAGCTTCCAGGACAAACAAAAACTGAAAGAATTTGCAAACACCAAACCAGCTCTACAGGAAATATTGAAAGAGGTCCTCTAAGCAAAGAGAGACCCTAAAAGTAGTAGATCAGAAAGGAACAGAGACAATATACAGTAACAATCACCTTACAGGCAATACAATGGCATTAAATTAATCTCTCTCAATAGTTACCCTGAAGTTAATGGGCTAAATGTGCCAATCAAAAGACACAGGGTATCAGAATGGATAAAAAAACAAAACCCATCAATATGGGCTGCCTACAAGAAACTCATTTTAGACCCGAAGACACCTCCAGATTTAAAGTGAGGGGGTGGAAAACAATTTACCACGCTAATGGACATCAGAAGAAAGCTGGGGTGGCAATCCTTATATCAGATCAATTAGATTTTAAGCCAAAGACTATAATAAGAGATGAGGAAGGACACTATATCATACTCAGGGTCTGTCCAACAAGAAGCTCTAACAATTTTAAATATCTATGCCCCTAATGTGGGAGCAGCCAACTATA
Organism: Mellivora capensis; assembly: GCA_004024625.1. NCBI lineage: Eukaryota > Metazoa > Chordata > Mammalia > Carnivora > Mustelidae > Mellivora > Mellivora capensis. The sequence continues at coordinate 133,018 of PISX010003368.1, forward strand.
TCAACCAATTAATAACAAAATCAAAGAAACACATAGACAATAATACAATAATAGTAGGGGACTTTAACACTCCCCTCACTGAAATGGACAGATCATCCAAGCAAAAGATCAACAAGGAAATAAAGGCCTTAAATGACACACTGGACCAGATGGACATCACAGATATATTCAGAACATTCCATCCCAAAGCAACAGACTACACATTCTTCTCTAGTGCACATGGAACATTCTCCAGAATAGATCACATCCTGGTTCATAAATCAGGTCTCAACCGGTATCAAAAGATTGGGATCATTCCCTGCATATTTTCATACCACAATGCTCTGAAGCTAGAATTCAATCACAAGAGGAAATTTGGAAAGAACCCAAATACATGGAGACTAAACAGCATCCTTCTAAAGAATGAATGGGTCAACCAGGAAATTAAAGAAGAATTGAAAAAATTCATGGAAACAAATGATAATGAAAACACAATGGTTCAAAATCTGTGGGACACACAAAGGCAGTCCTGAGAGGAAAATATATAATGATACAAGCCTTTTTCAAGAAACATGAAAGATCTCAAATACACAACCTAACCCACACCTAAAAGAGCTAGAGAAAGAACAACAAAGAAAGCCTAAACCCAGCAGGAGAAGAGAAATCATAAAGAACAGAGCAGAAATCAATGAAATAGAAACAAACAAACAAAAAAATAGAACAAATCAATGAAACTGGGAGCTGGTTCTTTGAAAGAATTAACAAGATTGATAAGCCCCTGGCCAGACTTATCAAAAAGAAAAGAGAAAGGACCCAAATAAATAAAATCATGAATGAAAGAGGAGAGATCACAACCAACACCAAAGAAATACAAACAATCATAAGAACATACTGTGAGCAACTCTACGCCAACAAATTTGACAATCTGGAAGAAATGGATGTATTCCTAGAGACACATAAACTACCACAACTGAACCAGGAAGAAATAGAAAACCTCAACAGACCCATAACCAATAAGGAGATTGAAACAGTCATCAAAAATCTTCAGACAAACAAAAGCCCAGGGCCAGACAGCTTCCCAGGGGAATTCTACCAAACATTTAAAGAAGAATTAATACCTATTCTCCTGAAACTGTTCCAAAAAATGGAAATGGAAGGAAAACTTCCAAACTCATTTTCTGAGGCCAGCATCACCTTGATCCCAAAACCAGACAAGGATCCCATCAAAAAGAGAATTGCAGACCAATATCCTTGATGAACACAGGTGCGAAAATTCTCACCAAAATACTAGCCAATAGGATCCAACAGTACATTAAAAGGATTATTCACCACGACCAAGTGGGATTTATTCCAGGGCTGCAAGGTTGGTTCAACATCCGCAAATAAATCAATGTGATACAATACATTAATAAAAGAAAGAACAGGAGCCATATGAAACTCTCAATAGATGCTGAAAAAGCATTTGACAAAGTACAGCATCCCTTCCTGATCAAAACTCTTCAAAGTGTAGGGATAGAGGGAACATACTTCAATATCATCAAAGCCATCTATGAAAGGCCCACCGCAAATATTCTCAATGGAGAAAAACTGAGAGCCTTTTCGCTAAGTCAGGAACACGACAGGGATGTCCATTTTCACCACTGCTATTCAACATAGTACTAGAAGTCCTAGCCTCAGCAATCAGACAACAAAAAGAAATTAAAGGCATCCAAATCGGCAAAGAAGAAGTCAAACTATCACTCTTTGCAGATGATATAATACTATATGTGGAAAACCCAAAAGACTCCACTCCAAAACTGCTAGAACTTGTACAGGAATTCAGTAAAGTGTCAGGGTATAAAATCAATGCACAGAAATCAGTTGCATTTCTTTACACCAAAAAGAAGACAGAAGAAAGAGAAATTAAGGAGTCAATCCCATTTACAATTGCACCCCAAACCATAGGATACCTAGGAATAAACCTAACCAAAGAGGCTAAAAATCTATATTCAGAAAACTATAAAGTACTCATGAAAGAAATTGAGGAAGACACAAAGAAATGGAAAAATGTTCCATGCTCCTGGATTGGAAGAACAAATATTGTGAAAATGTCTATGCTACCTAAAGCAATCTACATATTTAATGCAATCCCTATCAAAATCCTATCCATTTATTTCAAAGAAATGGAACAAATAATACTAAAATTTATATGGAACCAGAAAAGACCTCGAATAGCCAAAGGAAGATTGAAAAAGAAAGCCAAAGTTGGTGGCATCACAATTCTGGACTTCAAGCTCTACTATAAAGCTGTCATCATCAAGACAGTATGGTACTGGCACAAAAACAGACACATAGATCAATGGAACAGAATAGAGAGCCCAGAAATAGGCCCTCAACTCTATGGTCAACTAATCTTCGGCAAAGCAGGAAAGAATGTCCAATGGATAAAAGAGAGCCTCTTTAACAAATGGTGTTGGGAAAATTGGACAGCCACCTGCAGAAAAATGAAGTTGGACCATTTCCTTACACCACACATGAAAATAGACTCAAAATGGATGAAGGACCTCAATGTGAGAAAGGAATCCATCAAAATCCTTGAGGAGAACACAGACAGCAACCTCTTTGACCTCAGCCGCAGCAACTTCTTCCTAGGAACATCGCCAAAGGCAAGGGAAGCAAAGGTGAAAATGATCTATTGGGATTTCATCAAGATCAAAAGCTTTTGCACAGCAAAGGAAACAGTTAACAAAATCAAAAGACAACTGACAGAATGGGAGAAGATATTTGCAAACGACATATCAGATAAAGGGCTAGTGTCCAAAATCTATAAAGAGCTTATCAAACTCAACACCCAAAGAACAAATAATCCAATGAAGAAATGGGCAGAGGACATGAACAGACATTCCTGCAAAGAAGACATCCAGATGGCCAACAGACACATGAAAAAGTGCTCCACATCACTCGGCATCAGAGAAATACAAATCAAAACCACAATGAGATACCATCTCACACCAGTCAGAATGGCTAAAATTAACAAGTCAGGAAATGACAGATGCTGGCGAGCATGCGGAGAAAGGGGAACCCTCCTACACTGTTGGTGGGAATGCAAGCTGGTGCAACCACTCTGGAAAACTGCATGAAGTTTCCTCAAAAAGTTGCAAATAGAACTACCCTATGACCCAGCAATTGCACTACTGGGTATTTACCCTAAAGATACAAACATAGTGATCCGAAGGGGCACGTGCACCTGTATGTTTATAGCAGCAATGTCCACAATAGCCAAACTATGGAAAGAACCTAGATGTCCATCAACAGATGAATGATTAAAGAATAAATGGTATATATATACAATGGAATACTATGCAGCCATCAAAAGAAATGAAATCCTGCCATTTGCGATGATGTGGATGGAACTAGAGGGTATTATGCTTAGCGAAATAAGTCAATCAGAGAAAGACAACTATCATATGATCTCCCTGATATGAGGAAGTGGAGGATGGAGGATGGAGGATGCAATGTGGGGGGCTTGAGGGGTAGGAAAAGAATAAATGAAACAAAATGGGATTGGGAGGGAGAACAAGCATAAGAGACTCTCAATCTCACAAAACAAACTGAGGGTTGCTGGGGGGAGGGTGGTCAGGAGAGGGTGGTGGGGTTATGGACATTGGGGAGGGTATGTGCTATGGTGAGTACTGTGAAGTGTGTAAACCTGGTGATTCACAGAGCTGTACTGCTGGGGCTAATAATATATGTTTATTAAAAAATTAAAAATTAAAAAAAAGAAACAAAAAGATGAGTTTGATGTTAGCTGTGGATTTTTCACAGATGTCTGTGACAGGTTGAAGAAGTTACCTTCCATTCCTAGTTTACTGAATGTTTTTGTTTCTTGAAACAGTGTTGGATTTTGTGAAATGCTTTTTCTGCATCTATTGAGGTGATCACAGGTTTTTGTCCTTTTTTAAAAAATTAATATTGTTTTTTGCTTTGATTAATTTTAGTACATTAAACTGACTTGGCATTGCAGGGTAAAAACCTACTTGGTCATCATGTATAATCTTATGCATTGCTGGGTTCAGTTTACTACTATTTTGTTGAGATTTTTGCATTTATATTTCTAAGATATATTGGTCTGTTGTCTTCTTTTTTGTGAGGACTTTTCTGCATTTTGGTATCTGGGCAATTCTGACTTCACAGAGTGAGTTAGGATGTGTTCCTCCTCTACCACAGTTTAGAAGAGTTTATGAATGCTCAGTGGTGTCAACTCTTGAAAAGTTTTGTGAATTCAGTGCAAATTATCTGGGCTTGGGTTTTTCTCTGTGAAAAACATTTGATTATTAAGTAGGTTTGTTTACTTGTTATGGTTCTATTTAGATATCTTGTATCTTGATTCAGTTTTGATAATTTATGTCTTTCTAGAAATTTGTTCATTTCATCTAAGTTATCTAATTTTTGTAGAGTTGTTCAGAGTATTGTTTTAGAATTCTTTTATTTCTGTGTTGTGGGTAGGGACATCCCCTTCTTCATTCCTGATTTTAACAATTTAAATCTTCTCATATATATTCTTGGCTAGTCTAGCTAAAAGTCTGTGAAGGTGCTGGCTGATTTGATTTCTGGTGAGCTTTCTTTTTCTGGCTTGCAGCATACTCATATGGCCGAGAGAGAGTCAGATGTTTCTTCCTAGTCTTCTGAGGGTACCAGGTCTATGAGACTAGGGTCCTACCCTTTTGACCTCACTTAATCTTTATCACCTCCTCTCAGGATCTATCTCTGGATACCATCATGTTGGGGTTTTGGGCTTCAACATATGAATTTTTGGGAGACATTCAGTTCATAACAAATATGTATATGCATTTTACTTCTACTTCCTTCTTAGATAAAAGCTAGCACACTATACTCAGTTTTCCCCTATTGTTCTCTTTAAATTTAACAATATGTCTTGTTAATCATTCTAATCATTCTAAAGTGATATTTAGAAACATTCCTCATTTCTTTATATAACTGGAACCATCAGTTTAAGTTTGAGCAAAAATAATTATGTTAAGAACAAACCCATTGCTTACTATTATGGGTAATTTCTGACACTTAAAAAATAAATATTTTTATTGGTTGTGGAAGGATAGTCTCCTCAGAAGTAGACTCTGATAGAAGGATTCATATATGAGTGAGTTGTTAATGAAGTGCTCACAAATGAAATCACTGATGATGTTGGGAATGCGGGGCAGGGCAGGGGCCAAAGCCAAAGTAAACTGTATCCTATAGGGGATAGCTTCAGCCTGATCCCACAGGAAAACTCTGGAAAATAAGTCATATATCAGAGTGCCCCCATATGAGATGAGAGAGCCTGGGCTTTCCTAATCCTCTTCTCTTCAATTATTGGTAAATTCTTCTTTCTCCCCCTCACTCACCAAGGGATGTGTAAATTCTCAAGTATCTCAATCCTGGATTGTGACCAAAGTGGTTTCCAGTGGCTTGAGGGCAGTGTCCTGAAAAATTGCCGCTGGTGTTAGCTTTTGGAAGCAAATGAATACCAAAGCAGGGTTTGGGGTTTAAGGTTGAGAGGAGTGTTACACGAAGAGCCAGTATGGAGTGTGGCATCTGGATGGTATCTTCAGTATATGAGAGGATCACTAGCATTGTCATTATAATGGCAAAATTAAGGCCATAGGTCATTTTAATCAATATAAACTCCCAAAATTGAACCAGGAAGAAATTGACAAGCTGAACAGACCGATATCTAGTAACGAGATTGAAGCAGTGATCAAAAACCTCCCAAAAAACAAGAGCCCAGGACCTGATGGATTCCCTGGGGAATTCTACCAAACTTTCAAAGAAGAAATAACACCTATTCTCCTGAAGCTGTTTCAAAAAATTGAAGC
>PISX010003369.1:0-110721 GCA_004024625.1 Mellivora capensis
GCTAAAGGGGAGGGCATATATCAATACATGAACGCTAAGAAGAAGTCTTGGGTTACCTGAGAGTTTGTCATCCACACAAGACCTAATATAGATAGATAAATTTTTATCAACAGGATAGACAGTATCATTCACATACAAATCCATATAAGCTCATATATTTTAACCAAGTAGACATTCAAGAATTTGGAGTAATATGCTAAAGTTTTCCAATATATACAATTGTTTCATAATTTTACTATATTTTCTCAGACATTACTTTACATATTAATGCTATTTAATTAGATGTGCATGGATTCAAGAGTGTTATATCTTTAACGTAGATTATAAATTTGATATTTTAAAAAATCCTTTACTACTTTTGTTACTAAATTCAAACTTGTCTAATATTAATGACAGAAATCCACTTTTTTTCCCCTCTCCTTTTATTTCTCCTCCCTAGACATCAATCTGAGATTCTCAAACTCACAAGATTTTGTATTAGACACAATCACGTGAAATTTTAAAATTTTTGTTGGGTATTTCCGAAGTGCATGTCTGTCTTAGATCTTCTATGATAAAGCATCAACAGCAAAACACATAAATTAACATTACCAATAGGGTACTATTATTTAACCTCTTAGTGTCATCTATTAGATACATATATTTTCACAATATAAAACATCCTTTCATCCTGTATTAAATACTTAGAGTCACAATAAAGTGATCATTACTCTTAAATTCTTGGGGTTGTTTTGTTGCCAGAAACAAAAAGCTTTTTCTTTTGTTTTAGGCAAGTAAAATGGGAATATGATATTGATACTAACTCTCTTATAAAGGTCAAGAATAGTAATGCCACTGGATCATGAAGAGAAATGGGAATGCAAACTAGAAAGACATCAGGGAGTCAATCAAGGATTAACATCTTGTTTTTCTTCTGAATATGTGTTTATTTTTTCATTAGATTTTAATTCAAAGTGTTCCCTGATTCACATGGCAGAATATGAACATTAAAACATACTCCAACTTTTTAAGATCAAAGCACATGGTAGAACTAAAAATGTTAGTCAGATAAACTCCAAATTTCCAAAGAAAAGAATTTGACCAGTTTAGTCCACTTGTAGTGAAATCAAATTCAGACTAAAATTTTAAACAATTTTGTCAATTCATTTCCATTAAAATTATATATTCATCAACTTCTAAGAATATGTATATTATTACACATAAGGTTATTTAATGCCTGTATATTGTTTCATTATTACTGAAATATCTCTGAAAACAAACTTTCCCCCTTCCTTTGTGAGGACAATTTTCAAAGGTTTTTTGGTTTTTGTTTTTGTTTTGAGCTGAGAAAGAGATAAGCAGCCCCCAGCATCTGTGAGCTAGCCAAGTTTTATCAGTTAGGCTTTGGTATGATCATGAACTAACATAACACTCACCATTAGGTCTAGGTGCTCTCCTGTTAAGTATAAACAATTTCATAAAGCATAAAAATTTAAAAAGGCCACTATGGGACCATGATGGATCAAGACAAAGACAAAGCAACTTTATAATCATGTCTAAACATAAAAAAAAGAATAGCATCCAAGATACAAAATGATTAAGTGTATATTTATCCTGATGAACATGAGTGACTGTTTGCTTTTTACTAATTACAGCTTTTTTATTTTTATTTTTTTTAGATTTTTATTTATCTCTTTGAAAGAGATCACAAGTAGTCAGAGAGGCAGGCAGAGAGAGAGGGGGAAGCAGGCTCCTCACTGAGCAGAGAGCCCGATGTGGGGCTCCATCCCAGGACTGGGATCATGACCTGAGCCGAAGGCAGAGGCCTTAACCACTGAGCCACCCAGGCGCCCCCTAATTACAGCTTTAATCTTGAGTTCTTAATGATAAAATTTGCTAAAATAAGCAAGTCCAGAATTACAGGTATATCTTGGAGATGTTGTGGATTCAGTTCCAGAACACTGCTTTAAAGTTAGTATCACAACAAAGTGATACTACACAACAAAGTTAGTCACAACAAATGTATTTTTTGGTGCATATAAAAGCTAACACTGTACCATAATCTATTAAGTGTGTAATAGCATTATTTCTAAAAAAATTTACATTCCTTAATTTAAAAATGTTTGATTGCTAAAAAGGGGAAACCATCATAATCATTTTGCTAATAGAAAGTCTTTTCCCAGTGTTGACGGTTGTTGACTGATCAGGGTGAAGTTTGCTGAAGGTTGGGGTGACTGTGGCAATTTCTTAAAATGAGACAATAACGAAGTTTGCTCCATCAACTGGCTCTTCCTTTCACAAATGATAATTTATATTATGTGATGCCATTTGAGCATTTTACCCACATTTTTTTTTCTTTCAGTATTGCAGTCAATCCTCCCAAACCCTGCCACTGGTTTATCAAGTGAGTTACTGTAATGTTCTAAATCCTTTGTTGTCATTTCAACCATCTTCATAGCATCTTTACTATGAGAAGATTCCATCTCAAGAAACTATGATCTTAGCTCAACCATAAGAAGCAGCCATCATCCATTAAAATTTTATCATGAAATTGCAACAAGTCAGATCCATCAGAGAAATCATGTATGGCAACTATAGCCTTATGAGGCTTACTTCTCAAATAATGAGACTTGAAAGTCAAAATTATTCTTTTACTGATGGGTTGAAGAATGGATACTGTGTTAGCAAGCATGAGAACAACCTTAATCCTGGACGTCTCCATCAGAGTTTTTGGATGACCAGATGCGTTGTCAGTGAGCAACAGTATTTTGAAAGGAATTTTCTTTTCTCCCTTGAGCAGACAGTAGGTATTAATAACAGGCTTAAACTATTTAATAAACCATGTTGTAAACAGATGTGCTGTCATCTAGATTTTTTGTTCTACTTAGAGAATACAGGCAAAGTAGACTCAGCACAATTCTTAAGGGCCCTTGTATTTTCAGAATGATAAATAAGCATTATCTTCAACTTAAAGTCACCAGCTGCATTTGCCTTTAGCAAGAGAGTCAGCTTGCCCTTTGAAGCTTTGAATTCAAGCACCAACTTCTCCTCTTCAGCTATGGAAGTCCTATATGGCATCTTCTTCCATTATAAGATTGTTTTGTCTACATTGAAAAAATCTGTTGTTTACTCTGCCTACCTTTATTAACTACCTTAGGTAAAGCTTTTGGATAACTCGCTGAAACTTCTATATCAGCTTCTATATCAGAAAATGTTGAAATATTGTGAGAATTACCAAAATGTAACACAGAGACACCAAGTGAATAAATAATGTTAGAAAGACTTGCTCAATGTAAGGTGGCTATAAAATGCACTATCTGCAAAGCTCAATAACACAAAGTACAATAAGACAGGATAAGTCTGTACTTTGACTTCTGATAGCATCTATATTCCCACTTCTCTAAATCTCCTCTCCCCCATGAAAATAACCTAAAATGAGTCTAAATCCTTTGATAAGGTTTTGTTTTTTTGTTTTTTTTTTAAAAACCCTCTTACAGAAATTTCCTATGGTGAGCATTTTCCCTTGATAAAATTAACAAACACAACAATTACTGATATGTTTCTCATGACATTTGGCTAGAGGGTAATTATAAAACCAGCTCCTCAGTTAAATATTTCTAATAAAAAGTCCAAGAGATATAAGAGAGACAGACCATTAGATTACATTAGAATCAAAATGGCCTGTTCCCATGTCTGAGTTCCCTTTGTTTCATTTTTCATTCATTTTTTTTTCTCTTTCTTTCTTTCTTTCTTTCTTTCTTTCTTTCTCTTTCTTTCTTTCTTCACTCCTTCTGTCCCTCCCTCCTTCCTTCCTTCTTGTTTTTCTCCTTAATTACACAAGGAGGTTCCTTTGAGCATCTCCCTCAGGTTGAGTAATCTATTTTTTTTACCAGTTTATTGAAAGTGAAAGTATGCATTAGATAAACTACATCCATTAAAATTTTACAATTTGATGAGTTTTGATGGGTATATACATACATTAACCACAACCACGATAAGGATACAGAACATTTCCACAACCTCCAAAAGATTCCTTGTGACACACAGTTTGTCATTTACCCACATGTGGTCCTAGGCACAACCGACCTGCTTTTTGTCACAGATATTACTGTGCATTTTCTAGCATTTAATATGTCTTAAATCTTTTGTACCTTTCTTCCTGCATTTAGCAGGACAATTTTGAGATTCATTCATGCTGATGTGCTTTTTAAAGAGACAATATACTTTTATATTCTCTTAAGCAGTATATCAGAGTATCATTTCCTCTACATCACCACCAATACTTGTGTTATAAGATAAACTGGGGCCTATTAAAATTTATAAGACTTTATTTAGGCAAAAATATATTCCAAGTGGGCAGGGCCAAACTGGAAGTGATTAGGAGGGCTCCACTGACAGGAACTACAAGAAAAACTTATAGAGAAATAGTACAGAAGCAAAGAAAGGAAAGTATTTGATTGGTTTAAAGCCTGGTTGGCTGTTTGTGATTGTTCTGAATGTTTTGATTTCATAACTTTGAGGCATTTACAGGATTAGATTTTGGTTTGCTTAGATAGGTTATCACAGCATTAGAACTGCCTCAGTTTAATGGCCTCCTTGTGTCATTAACACTTACTATCATCTAAAAATATTTTACATTTTTAGCTATTATTATAAATGTGTAGCTCATTGTGTATGAAATTACATTTACTTAATGATTGAATGATCTTGAAAATCTTTTCATGTGCTAATAGCATTATTCTATCATTGTTTATGAAATGCTTGCTCAAATCTTTTGCTAACATATTATTGAGTTTTTGTCTCTTATTGAGGTATAAGAAGTGGTTATATCTTCTGGTTACAAGTCCTCTGTCAGATATATGTATTGTGAATAATTTCCCCCATTCTGTTGCCTGCCTTTTCCTTTATTTCATTTTGTATTTCGAAGAGCAAATGGTTTTAATTCCATAGAATCAAATTTATCATTTTTTTGTTTGTGTGGGGATTTTTTTTTGCAATATCTAAAAAATCTTTGCCTAACTCACAATTGCAAGGATCTTTGCATGTCTTCTAAGTAGCCAAATTTGCTGGTGTAAAAACTGTCTGCTTTTTTTCATTCTCTTAATGTCTTTAGGATTTGTTAACTCCTTTTCCATTTCTGGTAATGACAATTTGTGTTCTTCCTCTTTCTCTTACAATTAGTCCTGCTAAGTATTTGTTGATATTTTCTAAGAACCGAATTTTGGCTTTATTAGAAGTCAACAATTAGAAATAACCCCAAATTAGCAATAACTACCTTCAGCAATAGAAGGGGAAAGATAAAGTATTGTATTATATTCATTCAGTGCAATACTGCTCAGTAAGGAGAATAAAGAAACTACTGCAAAACAAGATGTGCATAAATCTTATAAATGTGTCTCTACAATTCAGCTTCTCTTCTAGGCACTAAGAACATTCAAGATGTTTGTGTTATAGTGTGATTAGATAACAATAAACTATAAACATAATAAATGAGTGATATAAACTGGGAAGTAGTTAGTGCTGAGGGAAAAAAAAGACAATGTAGTGATGTAAAGGGGATCCATAGTACAGTAATTGTTGGCGATTTAAAATAAGGTGATTAGGAAGGGATTCACTGAGATGACATTAAAACAATGACTTGAAAGAGCTGAAGGACTCAGTTTGTTAAATAGCTGGGAGAAATATAATCCAGACAGAGAAAACAGCCAGTGCAGAGACAATGGGTGTGAGAAATTTAATGGACACCTAGGGAACAAATCTGTAGCGAGAAAATGTTCAAGAGAAGAATGATAGAAAGCAAAGTTAGAACTAATATGGATAGATGGATGGATTGATGAAGACAGATAGATACAGGCAGATAATTAAACTCAGCTACATTCTTATGGTCTGTTTTTGCTTTCCATTTATATGTTTATTTGTCTAAGAAGTTAAAAGTACACACTCACAAATTTATGTAATCCCAGGAAAAATACAAAATGTGTAAAAAGAAGCAACAATTTCATAGAGAGCCATTTCATTTCAGCATTAGGCTGGGAAAATCAGATGAGATTTCATAAATAAGGATATCTAAGCATGGCCTTAGGAAAATGCTCATTTTTAATAGTTACTAGTTAAAATACTCTATCTAGTAAAAAATCCAAACCTTTGTGACTGCATGCAAATCAGAACAAATGTTAACAAATTTTGTTTACTTTACATTTTTGGAAATAAAAATGTTGAAAATAAAAGGAAGCAAATAGTAAAGATGAAGTTCAACTTTCCAACAAACTATCCCTAGTTTTCAAAATAACACACAAATCCACATTTTGGGATGAACTGTTCACAAGATAATTTTGACAGTTAATTCAGGGGAATTTGGTTGCATCAACAAATTTAATGAAGTCCACTAAATTCTGCAGAGGCAATCTAATTCTCTCTCAGTTTACTACAAGAGAGACAAAGCTCTGGAGTTTCTGAAGTTGGCCCTTCAGTAATTGCCATCTTAATTGCTGTTGATTAGCTAATTGATGTAAAATTGAACCCATTTTCATATCTATAGGACTCTTAGTATGCCAATCCATCTCTTTTGGGTACTTTTTAGACAAGGAACATAAAATCCAGCTGAAAGAAGGGGGAAGGCCCTACTACAGTGTTACACAGAGATCATTTTATCTGTCTTTTATCCAAAATATATGTTTTACTATACATATATTTAATATATTTACATATCCTAATATATAATATTAATTTACATAATTAATTATATATGTTAATTGCATATGTTAATATGTGATGTTTGTTAATATATTAAGTATATTCATAGTTTTCAAGTTTATTCATCTTTGAGTTATGCTTAATTTTTGTCTTCTTTTATATGATGACCAAATCTCATATAATTGAAACAATTTTAATTCCAACCTCATCCATTAAGTTTTAAATAATTTGTTTGATGTCAGGATATTCAACTCAAATTATTTTGGTGATTATCTGTTTCAGGAATTGTCAGATAATACTAATCTTTGGCTCCTGAATTCCCCTGGACAGTGATTTATAGAACAATATAATCCTACAAAAATTGTACCACTGGGGACTAAAATTGTTTAGAAATATGAATCTGGAGAATTTCCAAAGAAAGATTCTGCTGCTTCAACAGTGCATCTTATTCTGTCACTGACAAAAGAAAATATTCCCCTTAAAGACACAACACACGGAGTTCCAGTACTCTGACTCTCATACACTTACAAGACAATGAACATTTCATAAAATTATTCCTGCCACTTTCAACATCCATCATATACTAAATACAAAAACACTCTGTGTTGTTCATCAATGGCCCATAAGCATCATTTCATTTTTCTTTGCATAATCACATTATTCCCTCAACCCATAAATCTGTGTTTGGTGATTACAATTCTTGCCCATCAATCCAGATTCCTTTTTCCCATATTCAGTATTTATTGAATGGTTCAAGGGAACGATCCTTCAAATGAAATGGGATCAGCTAGTCACAATGAGGTCATTAATACATCAGTAAAGTTACTGTTCTTCAAAACAATGAGAAAATAAATCTTTAAAGAGATTTACATTAATGTAGACCTGTTAATGAGCAACTGTGGTGTAATTTCTCAAAACCTGTGTGACTTTGTCACTAAATAAAATTTACATAATATTTTAAGGTCCACATTTTTGTAATTATCATAGAAATCATTTATGGTTGTAAAAGTCTTTCTGACTATTGACAGCTTCTAAGACTTTTCTTTCAGTTTTAATAAAAATACTAAGTTTTTAAAGGAACTAAAGTAGTTATTATAATATATTAAATAGAATATTAATTATAATTAGGATACCATCAAATTCATTACTGAAACATTAATCTGATCCAAAAAACTTCTTTATAGATTACATAGGAACATTCATTAATAAAATAGCTAAACAAAATGTGATCTGAAAATCATACCTTTCAACAAAACATTGTTTAGGGGAAAACACATTTTTGTTGAACTAAAATTACATAGAAATACAATTTTTAAAAAGATTTATTTATTTTTAGAGAAAGATAGAGAGAGGAAGGGCAAGCACAAGGAGGGGTAGGGGTAGAGAGAGATGGAAAAGGAGAGAGAATCTACGGCAGCCTCCCCACTGAGTGTGAAGCCCAGGGAGATCATGATCTGAGCCAAAACCAAGAGTCAGATGCTTAACAAACTGAGCCACTCAGGTCCCCCTAGAAATATAACTTTATGGTTAAGTCTCCACAAGCAGAGATTTTGCAAACATATTAGAGTATTTTATCCCTTGGGCCACAAACACAAGTTGTAATGATCTTATCATCTACCATAGATTTAGAATTGGTCCCATTTCAGGAGATTACCATAGTGAAGTTTTTCTCAATATAAAAGTTAAAGACACTAGGTAGAGCAAAATTTGGATCAGTATGCATAAACAAATAGTACTGATATATATATAACAAGCTAGACTACTGTTTTGCGCATCTCTGCTCTGTTATGGTTTTTAAAGTGGGCATGTTTCTGAGATGATGTAATACCAGACATGATGAATATCAAGTTTAATTTGTGAATCTATACATCAACCTGTGGAGGGAAAATACTGGTCAATAAAACGTTTACATGGCACCCAGTTTAAAAAAAATGATCAAGAAACTGTATAGGTAGAGGTGTTTAATTTACAGATTTTTTTGATATAAAAACAGTTTATATAGCATTTATCACTAAAATAGTATAAATTCCTAATTAACAAAATTAATGTAAACCACACTTGTTTGCTTTAAAAGGTGTTAATATTTTTAAAAAATTACTTATGATTTCTTTTACAAGATTTTATTTATTCATGTAAGAGAGATACAGAGACAGAGACTGGGGACGACAGAAAGCACAAGCAGAGGGAGAGGCAGAGGGAGAGGAAGAAACCGACTACCTGTTGAGCTGGGAACCCGACATGGAGCTCGATCCCAGGACCCAGAGATCATGACCTGAGCAGAAGGCAGATGCTTAACCAACTGAGTCACCCAGGTGCCCCTACTTTTTATTAATTTTGATTGGCCAGCTACTACTCTCAGTCTGAATCAGCTAGTATGTATATATACTAGCACATACACGTATACATCTATATATTTATATATATATATGTGTGTACATATGTACACACGCATATTTTACTACATAATAAAAAAGGCACTGAAGTGAATAGGTAACTGGAATGTCAGTAACCTATATTCCATAATTATAGGAAAGATACTGAACTCCAGAAACCTGATATTGAAGGTATTGTCATGTGACTATTTAGCATGTGGTTTTGGATTTTAGATGTTGTGATGGTTGATTTTGTGGTCAACCTGGCTAGGAAATGTTGCTCAATCAAATGCTATCTAGATGATGCTGTGAAGGCATTTTGTAAATATAATTCACATTTAACTTTAATATAGGAGATTACTTGCAAAAATGTGGGTGGACCTCACTCATCTAATCAGTCCAAGATCTTAAAAGCAAAAACTGAGATTTCTCAGAAGGAATTCTACCTCAAAACTGTAAGGTAGACATCTTTCCTGAGTTTTCACCAGATGTTCTGACTTATAGATTTAGGATTAAAGAATGCAAGGTCAAATCTTATCTGAGTTTCCAGCCAGTTGCCCTACACTGTGGATTTAGGACTTGCTGCAATAATACAAGACAACTCCCTAAAATTTCTCTCTCTCCACATATATTTTGTATATATAATAATATGTATCATAGAGATAATAGATAATATTATAATATCCATCTACGCTTTCTATTCATATTTTTCTTGAGAACCTTGTATGATACAGTGTGTTCTGGCTTACAACTTACATCTCTATAATCCTGGGACATTTCTGTGACATCTCCGAAACCCTCCTTCCTCATCTTTAAAATGAGTATATAGTCTATTTTTATGTTTATTTTACCATGGTAATAACACTTAACATGAGCTTTACCCTCAACACATTTTTAAGTGTTATCTGTAGGCGTGAGGTTGTACAGCAGCTCACGAGAACAAGAACTCTTGCATAACTGAAATTTTATACCTGATGGTTAGGAAATCATTTTCCTTCTCCCCCAGCTCCTAAAAACCACAATTGTATTCTTTGCTTCCATAAATTTGACTAGTTTAGATACCTCATTCATGTAGAATCATGAAGTATTTGTCCTTCTGTATCTGGCTTACTGCACTTAGCATGAGGTCTTCCAAGTTCAAATGTTGTCGCATATGGGAGGATTCCCTTATTTTTTAAGGCTGAGTAATATGCCATCGTGTGTATATAATAATGTGTGGAAGTTTGTAATGAGGGGTAAAGGTTTTAAGGAGTAAAACACACCTTAAGAGTGCCTATCACTGTGAAGGTGCTCCTGAAAAGACAGCTCCTGTATTTACTAATTGTTTAAGGAATTAAGTTTGAAGAGAAAAACTACAAAAGATAAACTTTGTTGGATTTGTCATCTTGTCCTCCTCAAACTACAAACATTATTGAGGTGTTAATGTTCTGATAAAGTTTGCAAAACTTGAAAGTAGTCATCCATAATTATTTAATACATTCAAACATGTATTAAAGGCAGACATGGAGAGAGAGAAGAAGGAGTTTCAGACATGTGGGCATGGCAGACCTGGTCCTTGGAAGGCCCTGCTGAGGCTAGGAGAGAGTGTTTTGTTCCTTCCTTCTTCTCTTAGTAATTTTAGGTTCTTCCCTCTTCCCATTGTCTTTCTCTGCCTCATTCCTCAGTTTTCGATTGTGTCCCACCAGCCTCAGCTGTGTCACAGATTTATGATACCTGAGTAGAAGAAACAGTCCCTTTTCAGTGTAGTGATCAGTTGTTAATGAGGACAGTGATCATTTCCAGTTCCCTGCACAGTGCCTCACTCTTCATTGAGATTAGTCAAATTGGGTTTATGATGTCCTTTAAACTCTTCAGAGGCAGGTGATATTTCAGTCCTGTATTGTTCCGATGGCTCTTTTGCCCTGTAGGATCTGTCCTTTCCCAATTTCACCTGCTAAAAGATGTTCAGTTCTCTTTATAAATTTTCAGTACTTAAATTGTTACTGCCTTAGAAGACTCAGAAACCCACACACAAGGGCATCTGGGTGACTCAGTGGGTTAAGCCTCTGCCTTCGGCTCAGGTCATGATCTCAGAGTCCTGGGATGGGGCGCGCATTGGGCTCTCTGCTCAGCAGGAAGACTGCTTCCCTTCCTCTCTCTCTGCCTGCCTCTCTGTCTACTTGTGATCTCTGTCAAATAAATAAATAAAATCTTAAAAAAAAAAAAAAAAAGAAACCCACACACAAAACATAAGCACAAGTGCTATAAAAGGATAGACATTTAAAACAGGCAAACCAGCAAAAATTTAAAATGACCTGGAATTTTGGTTAATCACGAGTCCAGGATAATGCACTATAAGAGGGTCAGACCAGCACATGTGACTACCGCTACCTATGGTAAAGTAGCAAATTGAAATCGTCATTGGGTCTGGGCCAGCTGACTTTGCCACATAGTTGTGTGGCATAGGTCTTCATGTTTTTCATTGGTTAACAGAAGAAATAACTGTTGTAGATGTTTGTGAGGATCACATGGTGCAATATATGTGAATCCACTTTGTTTCTAGATTTTACCCAGTACAAAAATACTACTATATAAAAAGTACCAAGGTGTGTTTGTTTTCCATAAAAGCCTTGTTTATTCAGAGATCATATCTTCTAAGGCACTTAAAATATTCAGGAAGAAGAGTATTTTTTTTTAATCAACTTTCAATCTTGGTTATGCATCTTTTGTTTCTTGATTTCTGTCTTCTGGTTCTAATTATCAAAGATATTATCATATGCTTACATACCAGAATCCTTCTCAGTAGGTGCCAGTACCACATCATCAGAACGTTTTCAAAATAATTATTGCTTCAGTTCTGAGCTGGTTCAGGTTGCATGCTACTAAGTAGAACATCTAAAAGATTACTGAGAGAACAGAGTGCCTGGGTGGCACAGTCTGTTCAACAACTGACTTTTATTTTCTGTTCAGGTTGTGATCTCAGGGCCTTGATCTAAGGGTCATGAAATCAAGCGCCTGTAGGGCTCTGTGCTCAGTATGGAGTCAGCTCAAGATTCTCTCTCTTTTTCCCTCTGACCCTCCACACACCTGCCCCCAATGCCTGTGTGCTCTCTCTCTCTCTCTGAAGAAAAAAAAAAAAAAAAAAAGAAAGAGATTACTGAGAGGAAATCATTTGAAAGGCAAATATTGAAATTACCTTTTTAAGAATTTTTTTTCATCCAATAGTATCATATACTATAATAGGGTGCTCTTAAAACTTTTAAATATGTCCTTATCTGTCTTCATAAAAATCAGGCCCCAAACAAGGGCTTCTGAGACTGTTTCTGAAAACCTGTCAAAATAATAAAAGACATGAGAGCATTAAAAATACATTGGAGTAAAAATATCTCTGAAATGAGGATGTCATTTCTTCTCTAATCATCTATTGCCATTAAATTGGAACATTGGTTGAATTTCAAATAAAATAAGAGGTCTCTTAAATTTAACTGTCAGATTATGTTACCCTATGTGATTTTATGAGATGTTGTGTTAGCAAAGAATGGGAAAGCACTGAATATAATTCAGAGTACTATAAACTAGATAACGTGACTTGACAACTCAAATTTAAAAGGGAAAGTACTTACAGTAGTTTCATATCCGACATTGCCATCAAGTTGTACATCTAGCAGAGAGGTTTAGTTTAGTATGAAGGTTGGTAACAATACATTGCCAGAAAATGTGTAGATCAAATTTCAGGAAAGATTCAAATTCTGTTGAGTAGTTTTAAGATACTTCTTTGTTTCTGAAAAATAACTCCTTTGTTTAAATGTTACAATGTAAAATGTAGCAAGGAAACAAAAAAAGCAAGTTCAATTTCAACAATATTGTCACTAAACAATTTGAAACCAAATCCTTACTTTTACAAAATACTTCTTGGTGAAAAGAGATAAGATCTCTAGCTTTGAATGGAATTTTACAATGCAAAAACCATCTCTAAATGAAGACCCTTTTTAATGCTGTGATATTATTTTATTCAAATCATCAATATTCTGGGCATGGCTTACTTTATGGAGAAGATTCATTCTTTGCTGAAACATAATTGCATTATCAGATATTAAGAAGAAACCATAAACCACAAAATGGAAATCATCCCTCTGATGGTCATTTTATACTCGGAAGAGGATCTTATTTTAACATTTTTGTTGTCAACCAAAGAGCAGCATGCTAAGATGGAAAACCCAAATTTCAACATCAAGGTAACCTGGATAAAATTTAAATATATGAACACTAAATTGAATAATCAATAACAGATTTTTAGTCAGATAACCATTTCTTTGGCAGTAAATGGCATATAGGCAAATCCATCTCAGCAAACTCCATCTTCATTAGTGTCACAGCTTTGCAGGGTCTTTTAGAAGTAAGAAGATATTTTCATGTTTTCAAATGCTCTATTGTTTTTCAGTCTCCATCAAAAATTTGCAATGACACTACCACTTTCTATTCATTGCCTATTCAGATTTGTAAATGGAATTTATTGCAAGCAATGTCATTTTACAGATTAAATTAATGTTATTATAAAGAGCTTTAAAACTCAAAGATATTTATGAGTCATGCTGCGAAAGGATCTGTACTCAGTTATAATGATTAATACTAAGTCCCCCAAGTTTTCACAGATGAAATCACCACCATGTGCATATTTTGAGGACAAAACAGATAACTATAATTCTAAAAGAAGAATGGAAGAAGCACTGGGCCACTACTGCCTCCATTAGGTTAGCATGTTATTGGTGGATTGAGTGAAATTTTGCTTTCAAGGTTAGTTAATTGGTACATAGGCAAATTTGAAAGTGTAGTCAAACTGAGTGTATGAGTATTTGAACATATATATCTGTGGGAGATCATTATAATAATATTTCCTAACAAATTTCATCCCTTGCAATATGACATTACTGGTTGCTGTTCCCACCATCATTAGGTGGAGTCTCTTTGTCTACTACCCTGTGTATGGGCTGGACATGTAACCTGCTTTGGTAGATAGAACGTGGGTTTTGTAGTCTTCATCTAAATGGTTGAGTATGCATGAGCCCAGGTGAGAGGAGCTGAAGAGTCACCTGGACAATTTTTATGATATAAGAAATCATAAATCTGTGTTTATTATTTTTAAATCTCTGTTGTTTAAGCCACTAAATTTTAGATGCATTTATAAATGAGCTAAACAATATCAAAATTAAGGTGAAAATTGAAAGATAATTAGATATTACATCAAACTTCCACAGGTGTTCTGTTTCTGTTATTTACATGGGAAGTATATTACTCATAATTCAGGTACTCATAACAACTTGGAATCTATCTTTTGCTAGCAATGGGGGCCAGAGAAACAAATAAAAACTGTCTAAAATGTAAGCCCTTATATGCGTTGGAGTAAAACCTGATTAACTGGGACTTCCAAAGAAACTGTAAGGAGAAAAATGACAACAAAGTAAGCTAATATTAAGGATTTGTTTGACTTTGCAAGTAATTTGGAATTATGTTTAAGAATAGTTGGTCTCAAATATGAGGAGTTTTAAATTCACTGCCCTGATTTCCACTCTAGAGACTCTGATTCAATTAAACTGTGTAAGGTCTGAGTATCAGGATCTTTACTCATGTAAAGAATATAGTCAGTCTAGGGCTGGCTCCAGTGGAAGAACATGTGATTCTTGATCTTGGAGTTGTGAATTCAAGCCCCAAACTGGGTACAGAGATTACTTAAAAGTAAAATCTAAAAAAAAAAGAGAACACAGTCTAAATTTCTAACCTGTATGTGTTATGTGTTTATAGAAATTATATTTACAAATAGAGAGAAAAGGAAAAATTACACACACACACACAGAGAAAGGTTGAAAAAGGATTTACTTATATACATATATAGGAAAAATTTATATATGTAAATTATATATAAAGAAATTATATATATTATTTATATAATACAAATTATTACCATTAGTTCTATATCTATTACTTAAAGAATTGGTAGTAATAGTGACTTTCTACTGTTACTAGATCCAAAAACTGAAATAATCTTGTTCATATTATTTTGTAAAAAAGATACACTATTAATTTTTTTTAGAAATATTCTCAACAACAACAAAAAAAGCTTGAGAAATTTTGGGAATGTCTCTGGCAAGAGACTGAACAACAAACTGTTATCTGTATTATTCTATTTACTTAGAATTACTGTTAATCTTATAGGTTTACTAAGTTAACTTCTGAAGTGGTTTACATGATAGGTTTTCTTAAATTATGATTAAGATTCTTGAAATTTACATAGTACTATTATTCCAAATAATCCAATTATAATCCCTACAATATCTCAGTAAGCAAAATACTTATCAACTTTAATAATGATCACATAAGCAGAAAAATTGCCATCCTATTAATAAATGTCACTGTAGTATAAATATTCTATCCTTTGATGTTTTTACCTAATTGTGGTTTACTTACAAGCTATATAAATCCCAGGGTAATTTCCAGGACAGTGTTCTCTCACAGTACTGGGCCTTTTTGCTAGGTTCCATGAAAGGTTGCACTAAGTAGGTAAAGCTGAGTGTATTCAGACTAATTTAAATATCTGTATTTAAAGTATACAAATTATATGCATGATAATTCCTCTTTATTTTATATTTAAATTTTTACTTGAACTTTGTACAAAATTAATTCAAGTGACAGAATTGCCTCATCCTATTCCTTAAATGTTCAAACTTAATTTTCACTCTGAAGATACTACAGTTTATTTTTCCTCACTTGAAAATCCTCACTTTTCAGATCATCCCCAAAAGAAGTGGTCAATAATTGCAAATCAACATATTACAGGTATTCCACATTAGAAAATGCTCTTCTCCCCCTTTTGATTTTCACTGCAAAATTTGGTAAGCATTGCATGCATTTCCTTGTTGTTTTTATATCTACTATGATGAAAACCATCCATTACCTTTTTGGGGGGGGCATACTTAATATACCAAATATTAAAATGAACATGATGATTGATGAAATTCTGAAATTTACCAGGATGTTTTCCCAAAAGCCATACATGGCTCCTAAAATTATAGCTCTGTTGCTCAAATACAGTTGAACAGAACTGTTTTGATGTACTATTTCCATGGTAATACATTTTGGAATTCTGATGGTGTTTTCTCCATAGAAAGTCTTTTTGGTCACTAAGTAGCAGGGATTGTGGCTGGCAAACTGTATTTTATGACAAGACAGAGGGGCCTTTACTCCAATTACCTGAGTGACCTGAGACAACCACTTCAGGTACCCAAATACTGTCCTCTGTCAAAAAGGCAGAAAAGTAAAATACCTGCTATAAAATGCTGCAAATGGACTTGTGAGAGTGCCCACATTTACATGTGGAGGGACATGTGTATCCCATGCCCTTCTGGGTCCCAATGCAAGGCAACGGCATCTTGTCCTGAACAAATGAATGAGAAAGTACAGTGTACTCTGGCCTAGAGAAGTGTTATACAAGTACCATCAGAACAAAAAAATAAAGAAGTTAGAGTACAAAGTACTCTTTTTTGTGCATTAGTCTAACCAAAGTACATTCTGTACTTTGGCCTATAGTTATATATGTTACAGTATTGTTACTATATATACAATATGTTTACATAAAGCTATAATATTGTTATAATGATAACAAAACTAGGAACAACACATACGTTATATTTTATCTTTTGTAATAATAATAGTAAATGCACATATATATTATACATATTAAATGTCGGGCAAGGTCACCTAATGCTTTTACTCATTAAGTCATTTAATCCTCACAATAACCCTTATTTGGCATATTGGACAGAGAAAAAACAAATGAGGTACAAAGAAATTAATAACTTGTCTAGATCTCACAGCTAAAATCTACAATGTGTCTCAGAGCTAGGATTTAAACTCAGTAAGTCTAACTCCCAGACTTGCTTTATAATACTACATGAATCTGCTTCTTACATAGTATAATTATCACACTACTACTGCAGTTCAGCTTCTATTCAGGTAATGCACCTTGGTACTTGGGAGAGATTTTACACATCCTTATTATTCCATCCCAGTAGAGTAAATTGACAGAATACAGTGTTCCTTTGTGAAATCTGCTTGTATTATGAAAATATCACTTAAGCTTAACACTGGGATTTTGATATTACTTTAACTTCGAAAATGGCAATATTAAGTATTATTTCTTAAACATGCAAAGTATAGAACTATTTCTACATCTAGAAAAAATTTATGAATATTTTATATAAAATAGCATCCTTTGATAATGTTCATGTATATACTCTTTTAATTACACCAGGTGTTTCATAGATGGAAGTAATTGCATGTTTGTTGCATTAGTCAGTTCTTTCCCACATGTTGACCACTCAACACTGCCTTAAACATAAACATGAATATATAATTGTCTAAATAATAGCAGCAAGCATGTGTGTTGGTAAAAAAAAAATAATCAAGTTACTAGGCTTCAGAGGAGTGAGCAGATACAGAGGTATTCTAGTAGTTGCAATAACTGATGGTAATGTGACAAAGAAAGCTGAGATGGGATTTGGACAGCCTGCTACATGTAAGGTAAGCACAGGAAGAGGAAGGTGCATTAGTCTAACCAAGTGATAATAACAGCAAGGTCAGCACAGGTGGTTAAAATTACAGTGACTTGAATTTTTCTCACTGCCTTTAAAGTCACTGTGTGGTGTCCTTTTACTCTTACTTGAAAATAAAAGTTGGGGAGAGGGAGCAAACAAAAAAACAAGTCTATGACTCTTCTAACTGGCTAGGAGGGTGGAAAGGGCTTTTAGAGAGGAGATTTGCTGTGCGTAGTTATCTGAAAGACCGGCTGTGGTGACTTTGTTTTGCTTCACCTTCCAAATGAGCCCCCAAAGAAGCAATATGGTATATAACTTTCTTGGGGGTAAATGGAAGATTATACCTAACGTCTATTGGTTAGAGTTAATTGGTTTCATATTTGGAAACGTAGTGGAAATAAAAATGCTTAGTCATTCTGCAAAAGTAAACTTTAGATGAGTCATGTTTGTTTATATATTTTAAACAGGAATATTTGTCTAAGGAAGCATTGCAATCATAGAATCATTTCTAATGAATCTATCACAGCAGATTTGGAGTTTGGATTAGGAATAGCAAATTAAACCCCCAAATCATCAATGTTATTATAATAAAGTTTTTTGACATAACAAGATTAGAGAGCCCACATCCAGTTCCCAATCTAGAGAAGTTAAAGTTTTTAACTTCTATGGATGGAAATAAAGGCATAGTTGGAGGGGATGGCCAGTACAGGTGGGTAAACAACAGGCAACCCAGACTCTGGAAGATGTAGGAGACAGAAATGGGCCCTAGAGCTCCAGCATTTGAAGGAGTTCTCCTCTGCTTCTGCTTAGAAATATGAACAATTAGCAGGAAGATTCATGGAATCACTGACACTGTTGTGGAATCTCCAAGAACCCATAGAACCAAATATCTCTATTAATATTTAAATTGAATCTGACAAACACCACCAGGTGGCACCACACTGTGGTTGAGATTTGACTGGATTTCAAACTCATCCATGCTCAAAGGGGCTCTCGCTTGTTGCAAAGGATAATCCTAGTAATTATATTAAACTCTTCATAACGTAACACCCTTCTTAGACATTTGTATATTTTAGTGTGGATTTAGTTTGGAGTCTAATCGTATATACCAAAGAGAATGAAGTTTAGGCTTCCATAGTTTTACAACCTGAGTACTCTATATCTTTGAGAGACAGAGTTTTTAGCTTATCAAGGGAGCCTACATAGGCTACCAACATATTCTGGAAATCATATGAGAACTTACTTACCCTTTCAGTGAAAGTAGATCAAGTTACTTGGGCCAATAACCCTCCCACAGAGGAATTTTAAAAAACATATTGCTTCCCACCAGTTTTTTAATATCATATATATAATAGTCAAATAATATATTAATAATAATATAGTTAAAATATAGGGGAAAATGAGAACCTAAAAGACATTTGCTAATTTTTCATGAAGAGCAAGGAAAAATTCTACTTTCAGGAAAGAAAACTGATTTCTTAATAAACCAACATCACACAGATAACAATTGTAATGTCCAGGCAAAACATGGGGATCTGGAAAGTCAAGAAAAGCAGGCTGACTTTGAAGAGGACCCCAAATCTAAGAAGATTGGCCTGGGTGAGTTTCCTGTTTGGGGGGCTTTATACTGAGAGTAGCTGCAATGATACACAAACCCCAATAGAGTGTCTTTTATTGTTCTGGCCAGAAGGACAGGGAATGAGTGTGCCAGCCTGGATAGAATTTGAGAAGGTTGAGAGAGAGGTCCAAAAATAGAGAAAAGACTCAGTTTCTGTGTATAAAGTCTGTTCATGTTTCTGGCTCACCTTCGAAACATGCAATCATGCAGCAAACTGAAAAAATTCTGGGCAAAGATTGAAATGCAGGAAAGAAAATGAAGATTTGATATGCTGTCTACTTAGGCAAGGCTGAGTTTTCAGTTTGAATCTAACCAGGTTCATTTTCTTCTAAAGCAAAAACATCATCCTTCTTAGAGGACTCGAAGAGTATCCAGAGTCTCCACAACAGAACCTTCATTATAGTCAAGATATTTTAAACAATTTTATGCAACTAAACTTGAAAATTTAGACAAATGGACAGATCCCCAGGAAAATATTATCAGATAGTAAGGATTACTTTGAATCTACAGTCATTATGGTATTGATTGACACAAGGATAGAAAAAAGCAACATAAAAAAGAACCCAGAGACACATCTTTCATGTATAGACTCTTAATTTATAGCAAAGGGGTGAGTATAAAGAGTGTGGGAAAGTTACAGGAAAAAAATAAAAGTGAACCCCTGCCTTGCACAAAAATCATTCTGAGATGGGTGTAGGCCTAAGTGTGAAATGCAAAACTATTAAGTTTTTGAAGATATTACAGAAAAAATATCTTCTTATTGTGGATAGGAAAATTTATTTTATTTTTTTAAGATTTTATTTATTTATTTGACAGAGAGAGATCACAAGTAGGCATACAGACAGGCAGAGAGAGAGGGGGAAGCAGGCTACCTGCTGAGGAGGGAGCCCAACATGGGCCTCGATTCCAGGACCCTGAGATCATGACCTGAGCTGATGGCAGAGGCTTAACCCACTGAGCCAGCCAGACACCCTGGAGAAATTTCTTTTAATCAAGAAAAGAAAGCACTAAACAGTAAAGAAAAGATTAACAAATTCAACCACATTAAAATAAAGAATTTTTTCTCTTCAAAGATACCATATATAATAATATAGAACTCCAGTTAAAACCATAATGAAAGTCTACTCTATACCAACCAGATTGGCAAACATTTTAAAATTTGACATTACCAAATATTTGTTGATGATAGAAAGCAATTGGACTTTCCATACACTGTTGCTGGCCATAAAAACTCATCCAACTGCTTTTTAAAAATATCATATCCAGTATAATTGAGAAAACTGCAAATTTACTTTTTGAAAAATGATTTATTTATTTGTTTATTTGAGAGAGGGAGAGAGAAAGAATGCACAGGCACTGAGATGTAAGGGCAGAGAGAGAGAAAGAATCCCAAGTGGATTCCATGCCCCACGAGGGGCTCCATCTGAGGACCCTGAAATCACGACCTGAGCTGAAATGAAGAGTCAGATGTTCAATCAACTGTGCCACCCATGTGCCGCCATCCAAAACTGCAAATCTACTTTAGAATGTGCACTAGAGAAGTAGCTAGAACTTTTTTCTAATAACTCCAAACTAGAAACAACATAATTCTCAGTCAACAGTAGGATGGAAAAATAGAATGTGGCCTGTTAATCAATAAAATATTATATAGCAGTTCTACTTAAAATGTGATCCATTCACTGACAGTAGTCCAAGATAGATATAGATATATAGATTGATATAGATATATAGATATATGCTGAAGAGATCAGGAATTTATCTCAGAATAAAAAAATTAACTACTTCACTAAGCATGCTAGATTTTGTTTTTAGCAAGATTTTCTCAATGAAGATGCAGTACATTGATTTGCACTCTTGTGTGTTCATTTACATTCCTTGTGGAATTCTCATTTGAGAACCAACTACTTTGAGTAGCTTTGATATACAGCAAGGACAATGAATGAACTAGGTAATATAATCCTAGAAACATATTTTTTTAAGATTTTATTTATTTATTTGACAGAGGGAGATCACAAGTAGGCATAGAGACAGACAGAGAGAGAGGGGGAAGCAGGCTCCCTGCTGAGCAGAGAGCCCGATGTGGGGCTCGATTCCAGGACCCTGAGATCATGACGTGAGCCGAAGGCAGAGGCTTAACCCACTGAGCCACCCAGGCGCCCTACAAACATATGTTTAACAAAAAACAAAACACTGGAAATTCACACAATATGTTTTCTGGTACCTAAAGATATAAACAGGAAAAACTAATCTATATTAATAAGTGTATTAAAACTAGAAAGAAGAAAATGAGGAAATAGTTATCACCAAAGTCAGAATATGTTGGTTCTTTACAAGAAGGTGTATTGTATGTACGATCACGAAATAACTAACTGGGAATCTCTACTGTAGGTATTCTGTTGATTGATTTGGTTCATGGTTACATGGATGTACATTTCATAATTATCTTTAACACTCTAAAATGCATGTTTTATGCAATGTTATATGTGTGTTAATCTCCTATAAGAAAAAATAAGACTAAAGAAATTTTCCGTATGTAATGTCTAAACAAAAAAATATTTTAGACAAAAGTAAAAGCTTACAAAAGGGATATATAAATGAAAAGGGAAAGATTTGTCCTTTGCCCAAGAAAATCACACTTACCTGAATTGAACAGCCACAGGAGGAAGGAAGACACTTGAAGGAACGAGAACATGGGTATGTTAGCCAGTCTTTAGGGCAATGGGAAAAATATCTTAGCTACATAACTACAAGTGATACAAAAAAAAAAAGAAAAGAAAGAAAGAAAGAAAGGGAAGAAGAAGTATAGAAAGGAAGGAAAGAAGGGAGAGAGGGAGAAAAAAATAATGAATAATAATAATGAACTCTGTCCAAGTTAAAAAAAAAAAAACAGAAAACAAAACAAAATAAAACAACAGCAACAACAACAACTTCAGGAAAGCAAGTAAATTGAAAATGGACTGAAAATCACAGAGTTAAAAAAAAAAAAAAAAAAAAAAAAAGACCAGGGTGAGAATAGAATGGAATGAGTAGAATTAGTGATTAAAAATGGATAAATCGGGGGACCTGGGTGGCTCAGTGGGTTAAAGCTTCTGCCTTTGGCTCAGGTCACGATCCCAGGGTCCTGGCATCAAGCCCTGCATCAGGCTCTCTGCTTAGCAGGGAGCCTGCTTCCCCCACCGCCCCCACCTGCCTCTCTGCCTACTTGTGATGTCTGTCAAATAAGTAAATAAATAATATCTTAAAAAAAAAAAAAAGATAAATCACTACCTACAAAATCCTAGTGTCCAGCCCAAATATGTCAGTGTCTCAGGACCTGCATCAGCTCTGATTAACACTGGGGCTTCCTGGCAGCGGCTATTAGACATCTAGAGACTTGTTAAGTGAAAGGAGAAGCCTCTGTTCCCCTATTTGCTCCATATCACGTGAGATGGGGACAGAATGACTACGGTAGCCACACCTGTTCAAAAGAGTGGTGGAATGGGAAGCAAGCAGCAGCCAGGGATCTAGAGTCATTTTGAAGCTGATCGGCCTCTGGTGATGGGCGTCCAGTGATCCTTGGTCATCCAAAAGAAGAGAGGCATGCTGAGTGAGCAAAGGGAGGCAAGATGAAACCTGCCAGAGCATTTACCTCTGTCTGAAATTCCCTCTAACCATGATGCCTTTCAGAGAGCAATGGTCCAGGAGCATTGTCAGGCCACATTTTGCTATCAGTCTACAGGGAGATAAATGCAGGAATCAGAATAAATATTTAGAAAATTCTACAGTGCTTGGATCATTCAAGTGAGTGACCAGTGTAGTGTTGGTGGTGGATATCATAACGGACCGGACCACAGGCACTACCAAACTTATGTGACCAATTGCATGTGCTTTCAGGCACAGTGGGAACATGATGCAGCATATAATATCTAAGTTTAGGGACCCAATGTATTGTAACTTTTAGTTTATGCAATCATTTAAAATTTTCATCAAGCTTTTAAAAATTTTCTAGTTTAATATTATTAGCTGCATTAAGGAAGTAAACATTGTATTATTCATTTTTAACCCTAATTTGCATTTAATGAAACAAGCTTCAACTCTGTGAATGCAGCACAGAAATAAACCCAATGATGACAATAAAAATATTCTGAAGAAATGGGGATCAAATGAGTTCATATTAGTTTTACTTAAAAGTATGACCTCTCATAGATTTACCATAATTGATGATAAGTTGCTGAAACAACTCTGTATTATTTGTGGAAATGTAATAGCTAATGAGGCAATTAAATTTTCTAAACTTACATGGAATTAACATAAAAAGCATAAAGAATTAAGTTCAAAACCAAAGAACTATTTGAAAGACAGATTATTAACTTAAGAAGTCAACAGAAACAGATGTTCAATAATTTTACATATAAACATGAGTGCATTGCAGGCTTCTTATAAAGTAGCACTTTGGGTTGCTAAGACAGAGAAAAACATAAACAATTGCAAAAGCATTAGTGAAATACTGCAGAAAATGTGTTTGCCTGGAAGTGTTCGATGACTGCTGTAAAGAAGGTAATTCAAATAACATTTTTCAATGACACACTATGTTTGATCCTATGCAGCTAGTGAGGACTAATGTTAGCAAACTATTTTTCACTGTAGCTTGATTGGTTCCACAAATATTGTGAAAAGGCTTTTTTTTTTTTTAATTTGACAGACAGAGATCACAAGTAGGCAGAGTGAGAGAGGAAGGGAAGCAGGGTCCCTGGCGAGTAGAGAGCCCATCGTGGGGCTCGATCCCAGGACCCTGGGATCATGACCTGAGCCGAAGGCAGAGGCTTTAACCCACTGAGCCACCCAGGCGCCCTGAAAAGGCATTTCTTTTACTGTATGGACAATCTAAGTTTGATGATTTTATGATGGAAGATCTCTCTCTTTCTCTCTTGCTTAATCATTATTATTATTATTTCTATTACTATTATTTTAAAAAACAACTACTACTGCACTATATGAAACTGACTCTTGCATTGCTGACAAATGTAGTTTGGAAGTGAAATGCTGGGTACAAGGATATTCTAATGGTGCAGCTGCAATGGCAGAAAAACATTTTGAAGTAGTTATCCTAATTAAGGAGCTTGTACCAGAATGTAAAGCAGCACAGTGCTTCCTTCATTGAAAACCTTATGTTAAAAAAAGTAGTCATTTTAATTAAATAGTGTGTTTAGTGATATAAAAAAATTATAAATTATGTAAAGGCTAATGGGTTAAATTTGATATTTTTCATTTAAGTATCATTAAGTGATAAAACACAGAGTGATTATAAATAATTAGAAGAGCAGCCTGAGCTAGTAAGTTTATTGAAGTTAGAGGGTTGATCAGGAACATATGCACTAAGAAAAGATCTAATGATGTTTTTGTCAGGTAAGGGACCAGTTTGATTCCAACTGTGAACCAGATGTGAACAAAGCAACCATATTTGTTTATTTATTTGAAATATTGTCATTTTAAATAATCTTATGGCTTTTGCAAGAATGAAATGCAACATTTTTTCCAATGGAAGAAAAAGTCAAAGAAAAAAAAAAGAAAAGTGAGAAGTTGGAGGCCTTCAACAGATTGTAATGACACATTCCAGCATTTAACTGCTTTAAGAGGTAGATGATGATTCTGTTATTACGTATCTGTCAAATTTAACATGGAACATCATATAAATTTTGTAGAATATCTTGAATTTTTTTCACCCAGAATATCTGTTCATAGGAAATTCATGGATCCAGAACCCATATATTTCATTAAACACTAATATCAACCAAACCATAACTCTATAACATAAATTATTAGAATTGCTACTAGTGAAGGACTGAAGCACACAACATAACTAGCTTCATTTTTAATAATCATGAAAATGAACATTCTTAGCTTGCTGAAATCGTTTTAAAATCTCTTTGTCCTGTAACAGAGCTTCTGGGAAAGGAAGCTCAGTAAGACTGGTTTCCATACTCTGAGTGTTATTAAAATAAAGCATAGAAACATTTTAGTTATGCATTATCCTCTACGAGTAGCACTGCCATCAGTCCAACCTATTTTGGAGAAGTTAATAAACAAAAGCAAACTTATTTGTCACATTAAAACTTTCAATATTCAAGTATTCAATATCAATACTTGATATGCTTAAGTTTCCTTTGATATTCATGATTCCTGTGTGAATGAAGATTGACGAAGTATTTCCACATACAAAATTACAGAGCTATTTTTTTAATATTAGAAATTTTGACTTGCTTAATGTTAAGATGTGCTTCAAAATAAGTTGGGTTAGAATGTGATTATCATTAAAAGAGCTTGCTTTGGGATTAACACCCCCCCAAAAAACAAAACAAAACCCTTTCAATATAGATGAAACAGTGTTCACCTATTAGGTTACCTATTAGCATTTAAAACAGGGTTACCTATTAGCATCTAAAATGGAGGAGTCACCATTTTATTCCTAAAAGGTTTCTCGTTAAGAGGCAGACTAGCTGTTGCGAAATTATAATTCACAGAATCATTACCTTATGTACAGTTGATTAACAATGTGCATTATTTTGTCATTTCTTTCCTATAGTATTTCTGTTCTGATTATATTTATTAAAATTCATTTTAGTGCTGTTAAACAAAAAAGCTTTTTAGAGAAGAGTTTAAATAAAGTGTCTCTAAAAATGTTATTCTTTTTTAAAATATTTTACTTATTTATTTGACAGAGCACAGCAGGGGGAACAGCAGAGGGAGAAGCAGGCTCCCTGCTGAGCAGAGAGCCCCAGATGAGACTAGATCCCAGGACTCTGGGATCCTGACCTGAGCCGAAGGCAGATACTTAACCAACTGAGCCACCCAGGCATCCCTAAAAATGCTGTTCTTAGAAGCTACAATAATTAGTAGAGTTTGGAAATTTGTAAAAGTGAGGTATTTGAATCAAAATAAATTTAAAAAGGTAAAGGTGTCAGCATAAATGATCAATGTGATGAAATAAAACTTAGACAAAAATAAAGACAGTGTGTGATAATGACTTTAAGTGCAAGGAAGCATGGCCTTGAAGTCAGAAATTGAAAAGTGATTCTGAAGCAGAATTTAAGTCATGATTTCCTACCAAGAGACAGTGAGATCTCTGACTGGCGAATCTGACGTAAGGGAGTTAAAGCATAAACTCTGTTCCCTCCCTTTCTCACTTTGGATCTGAGCTGAGTAGCCCTGTTTGCTGCTAGCCATCCCATAAACTCGAGATAAAGACTCTGTCTTTGTGGAGTGAGGTGTCAGTTTTACAGTAGAACCTATCTTTGTCATTCATAAAGTATAAACTTCTGCCTTGGTTAGAACAAAAGCTGATATTTTGCTGTCCATGTCCTTGGTTTTATTTTGTTTGTTTTGTTTTTGTTTTCATTTTTGTTTTGCCCAGTGTAATTTATTTTTATTTTTTTAAGATTTTATTTTTGGGGGGCGCCTGGGTGGCTCAGTGGGTTGAAGCCTCTGCCTTTGGCTCAGGTCATGATCTCAGGGTCCTGGGATCAAGCCCCACATCAGGCTCTCTGCTCAGCAGGGAGCCTGCTTCTCCCTCTCTCTCTGCCTGCCTCTCTGCCTAGTTGTGATCTCTGTCAAATAAATAAATAAAATCTTTAAAAAAAAAGATTTTATTTTTTTATTTGAGAGAGAGAAAGCACAACCAGTAGAGAGGGGCAGGAGGAGAAGGAGAAGCAGACTCCCCGCTGAGCAGGGAGCCCGATGCTGGGCTCGATCTCAGGACCCTGGGATCATGACCTCAATGGAAGGCAGACACTTACCTGACTGAACCATCCAGACATGCTTCGTACAATGTAATTTTGAACAGAAGTCTAGCAAGAAGCATTTATCATTTTCAAGTCTTAATTCCTACTAAGAAAGATAATTGTTCAAATTACAAGACAAAAATCTGAGGGGGTTACCTCAAATCTGAGAGGGATACCTCACTATTTCTGTCAAAATAGTAATTTATTACTTGCCTCGTATGGATATATTATCTCTCTTTGTCTCTCTCTCATCTATCTCTCTCATCTGTCAATCATCCATCCAACCATCCATCCATCCCATATCAGTCTGTGGACTGGTATCCATGCATCAAGAGTTATGTCATACATACTTTGATTATAATAGTAGCCATATTTTATTATCAGAAGAAAGATCATGTTTTGTGATTTATCCAGTTGTAAAATACAATGTGCCTGTTCCTCTGATACTCAAAATATTCTTGTGTCACATGTAAAATTCTTTCTTACTTACCAGCTACTACAGGGATGGGCATAAGAAGGGAAAATAATGCTGTCTTCTCAGCTACTTCAGCACAGACTTTTAAATACAGACTTTTCATACTCTGCTCCATTCACAGGAGTTCTTGTCAACTTGCATTATATGTGAATAACACAAAGACTTAAAGACATTCCCTGTGGTTAAATAAGAAAACCTAACAGTTTTCCAGAGCATGCAGGATTAATCACACATAATAATTATACAAAGTGATAACACACTTATTATAAAAGCATATACACACCATTAAACAAACAGTGGCAGAAACATATAGGAAGAAGGAAAATAAACATTAATTGCTGATGATAAGGGGGATGGAAAAGACACCTAAAAACATAAATTCCCTTTTTCACTGGTAAAATAGTTGGGATCCAAGGATTTCAAATTCTGGTTCTTCTATGTCTATGCTGGCCCCTCTTGTCAATGATTCACAGGCAAGGAAACACTTGGCTTTGACAGTCCACTGTTACCCCAGCACACAGAGCAGATTACTAAGCATCTTGTCTTTCATTTTCAATTTTATGCTTTTAAACACTTCTTTGATGCCAAAGGAGTCGAGCGAAACTGCAATCCAGAGGAGGAATTTTTAACAACAGAAAATAAATTTAGATGAACAGACCATTTTAATAGGGTGCTTCTGTTTCCAAAAGCCCTTCCACTGTGTCAGAAAGTGTGACAGTTAAGGGATTTCTCTGGTTAACCTACATGTTGTGCTAAAGGAAGCACCCTTCTTAAAGCTGATTCTGTCAGTGTAAAGTACCAAAACCAAACCAACAGAACAAAGAAAGTTTTGGTTTTCACCAATTCTTTTTCTCTGAAATAAGTCTCACAATCACTTTATCATTTACGTTGTCCCTCATATTCGTGAAATGATACCCTGTGTATTCCTTTTGCCTTCCTAGGTTTTCTTTGAGTGCTGGCAAATTCACTTTTCAGTTCCTCCCATCAAGAAAGTAAACATATTTACACACTACCGGTGTCTATCACGGCCTCTTGCATGTTTCTCCAGATGATGGGTGGTTGGATGCAGCTGGAAATGTTCACTCTCTGTGTTTTACTGACATTTTTGGTAGGAAGAGAGATATAGCTAGAAGGTGTAGTCATAGCTTACCAATCCTGTTTAACTGAGGGACAAACTGTCCCTGTGTACACTCAGGAACATCAGCTTCACTATTCTGTAAGATGAGCTCTCTCTACCAATATACACAGACACATACTCTGTGAGCTCCAATATTTTGAGAAGGAAATACAATTACATGCAATAATCTCACCATCCTATGTGACACTTACTCCATCACATTCAAACTTTTAGAATCCAGTAAAAGCTGGAAGCCAAGAACTTCAGGTTATAAAGTTACAGCTCTACTCTGACTAGCTGGATGGTGTGGAGCATGCTAATTACCCACACTAAGTCTGTTTTCTTCCCCATAAAATGAAGAAGATATACAGATAATGCATTTAAGGGATTCAAGGGAGATGCATGACAAAGGGGGGGAGATTTTTGGTAGGTGTTGGGCTCAAGTCCAGCTGAAGACTGTCCAAATTCATTTTTTAAAAAATAGGTCAATTAGCTAAACAACACACATTTTGATTTGGATTTAGCTTGGGAGATCTTAGTTTTCAAGTTATGCTTTGTAAGCCTTTCTCAATGCAAGCTCCTTTGATTTTACAAAAATTCTCTACAGTGATCTTCAAACTAATTTAGTGCTGTGAACCCAAAGCAGACATGAATTATAGAAGAAAGGTAACAGAGATCAGAAAAGTTGTTTTCTTTTGGCTGCATAGCCTGAATAAAAATTGTCTTTCCAAACTTCTTAGTAAATAATGTCTTGAGCAGAAACTATCAATATGGAATCTCCCTGTTAGCCATGGGCTAAGCCTCCCGGTAGGCCATGAAGAGAGGCCCATCATATTGGTTATTAGACCTCATTAGCCACTGCCTTTTCTCTGCACGGACATTTTACTCTCTATCTACTTTTTGGCTCTGTATGTGGGGGACATTAAATGTATATGAGGCTCGGATAGCTGTATTTTACCTTCTTGTCAAATATTTACATGTCATGGGTAAGGTCTTGCAGAGGAGTTGTGATTAGTTGCCAAGGAATATCAAGAATCAAATGCAACTGTTAGTATTTTAAGGTTTTTCTGTTTATTTCTGCAACTGCAGAGGATAAACAGTGTCAGTTCAAAGTAAACTCCAGCGTAGACATAATTTTCAAAGATGGTAGTCCTTTAAGGTTTTGCGTCGTTCAAAACACATGGCATAGTGCTAGGTTTTCAGCCAGCTCTCTGGGGTTAACAGTGCCATGTGTGAAGAACCAAGCAACTGCCTTGCCCCCTGGCCACTTTGAAACTAATTAGAAACTTCCATTAAATAGCTTAAAAATCGAATGAAGACTTACAAGTGAAGAAAATAAACCTAAACAGAACAAATGCAATCACAGTTGTGACGGGAACAAATTCTGAGTTTCATATTTGGAATAAACAGGAAAACTCAAACAACTGGAATTTGAGAGAAATTAAAGTCCCAGAAAGGGGAACACAAGCTACTGTTCTGCAAGACACTATTTTGAGTGATGTTCAGAAGATATTGATGGAAACGACTGTTTGTCTCGGTCACTTGAGAATTATTTTCTAACATCACCCACCCTGCCAAATATTTGTCCCTCATTCCCACCCATGCAATTAGGAAGCTAATTCCATCTAATGATGATTCCCACTTGGTGACAAGTACTACTTGCTCTTATGGATTCATTAATAATCCTCCCCTCCTTACCTCCAGCACGAAGTAGGACTATGGAACCTCTGTTTATCCTTGAAATGTGTTTTCTTCATTTGAAATGACATCAAGACCCACTCTAATGGTTGTTACTTTATCCATTCCCCCCATCCCTACTGTCTCTTTCTCTTCCTTCTGCTTTCTTATTCATCTTCCATTTCTTTATCATCATTTAGGCAAATTTTATTGCTTGTGGGGTTGAGTATTTTTAAGGTCTTCACAAAATATAATAATAAGGACTATTTCTTCTGTCCATTATGTATATTGTAAACTACAATCTACTCTGGAATAGAAAAAGCATAAAAATTTAAGCAAAACAATAAGAAATAAGGATAATAGAAAATGGAATACATGCTGTATTTGATGGAGAGTTAGGAGGCAGCTTTATATAATAGTAGACAGAGCACTGGATTGAGAGTTAACAAATCTCAGGTCTACTCCTTGTAATTAACAAGAATACTTTCTTTGACATTTCTTACCTTAAAGTTGAATGATAGAAAACAATACAAAATGTGGTAAGTCCTATACAAGAAACACCAACTATTTGCTTTAAGAATACATGCAAGGCAATGTTTTAATCTTGCATCTGGAATGGGGAAGAATTCATGGCATTTGAACTGGGCCTTGAGGGCAATGATGAATTTCAATAATCAGAATAGTTAGAGAAGAAGACAGAAATAGAGGTATCTCAAATTGAGTACATAATATCAGCAAAGGAAAATCCAGGCTCTCGATTTAGCAATCAGAAGAATCTAGTTCGACAAAGCATAGAATGTTCTCAAAATCTTTGGTATATTGGGGAGGGTATGGTTAGTGCTGTGAAGTGTGTAAACCTGGCGATTGACAGACATGTACCCCTCGGGATAAAAAGACTTTATATGTTTATAAAAAATAAAGAAATTTAATTTAAAAATCTGTAGTATATGCTACATTTTCTATGGTAATTCCCAGTAGCTTCTCAAGTGATGCTAAATTTTCTTAGCAACTTAAAAATTGAGTGAAATACATATGTCACAAATATGAAATTAAGTATATTTCTGCAGAAATATTGGTAGTTCTTAATAATATTTATATTTTTAAGGGCTGTTGTATTCTGCAAGGTTTATATTCTCAAGCAGCATTTAGTGAATAGGGTTCAATTTCTTTTACCTGAGGTTTTTATGTCACCTTTATGTTATTGTTAGATTTATTAACTTTTTTGTTATCATTATGGTATTTGCATCACCAATAAAAAAAACACGGAACAATGATTTCAAATGGTGAATTGAGATCTAAAAGTTGGGGAGAAAATAGTAAATAAAATAAAGCATTATCATGTGTAAGCGCTGGTATCAGCAAACAATAGAAATCTGTTTGGTACTAAAACAACTAGCTCTGCAAGTATGATTAATTTTTTGAGGACCTGAAATGAAGAACTAAAGATAGGAATTATGATGACATATCTTGAAAAACCAGACTTCATAGGACCATCAGCCTGCCAGTCTCTAATAGTCACTGCCTTGTCACTGCTATAAAACACAGACAGAAAGTCATCAAAGTTTTCTTTTCTTTTCTTTTCTTTTTTTTTAACAGAGCATAAGGAGCTTCCATATACTAGCAAAAAAAATTAAAAACTAAACTATTCCAGGAGAGAAAATACAAAGAGACATTGGCAAAATTTTCTCCCTCGCATCCCCCTTTTGCTAGATAATATATCATTCCAATGGAATATAGTATGAAGAGTAATTACCATCACAAATGTATAGCATCAAATGCCCTGCTTTACAGCAAAGAAAAACACTGAGGCTCAGTGTATGAAAATGTGCAAGCAAATGTATAAGCTTGAGGAAGAAGGTCTCTGTTTTATTGATCACTAAAATCATGCTATGAGAAAGGGATATTTCACTTATAATAAGGTGATTTTCTTACCTGTCTCATGACTTCAAAAAGTGCTTTGAGTTTGGGACTCATGGACCATTGAAAAGTATGACAAGAAAAGACCAGTTAAATAAATAAAAAAGTTTACACCTGAATCTCCACTCCTCCATTAGGTTCTTTGCAGCAGTCAGTTGGCATTCAAACAATATACCTAGAATTTTGATTCTATGTTGAATAGAATTTTGAAAAAAGACTACATACAATCTTGTTATTATGCATAATGGCATAATTATGTACAATTACATGTACTCTGGGCAGGGAGTATCTTTATTTTTCAAAGTATGCTATTTTGAATGGAAAGTTGTGCCTCAGGGATAAGACAGAAATAAGTCCTTTCAAGGCATTGAAATTTGCAGAAAAAAATACCTACTATGATTTCAGGATGAAAGCTCAAATAGTTACATAGAGCATCTTAAATAGCATGAAGCTATTGTTTTCTGAACGTAGTATGAGTGTTTTGTTTTTGTTTTTGTTTTTTAAAGATTTTATTTATTTACCTGACAGACAGAGATCACAAGTAGGCAGAGAGGCAGGCAGAGAGAGAGGAGGAAGCAGGCTCCCCGCTGAGCAGAGAGCCCGATGTGGGGCTCGATCCCAGGACCCTGAGATCATGACCTGAGCCGAAGGCAGAGGCATTAACCCACTGAGCCACCCAGGTGCCCCAGTGTGAGTGTTTTTTAACTTGAGGATGAACTATCACTATGACTTGGGACATTATTGTACAAGTGACAATCACTATTTCTTTGTTAAACTTTACCAACACTTAGTGATATTCTTTGCCCACTGGGAAAAGTAAATTAATTATGTACTATTGAAAATGTAACCACAGAATATGAAGAGATGTCATCTAGTACTAACTGGAAATATATTGTGTTCATTCTTTGCTATCTTCTGGGCTTTACTGCTCTCAAAGGCTGTCCATTTAATAAAAGTATTTTACTAATCAGTTTAACTTTAAGAAAACTTTAAGAAAAGCTAAGAAAACACAAGTCTCTCAATACAGGCATTTATTTTCATGTCAATTACGTGTCAGTTGTGATGTTTATCAATGTTGTCTTCCACCACCTAATCCTGAAAACGTGAACAATACGCTGCTTGATTTAGTATTTATTATGCATTGAAAGTTGTTTCTGGTGAAAACTCCATGTTTCATCCAAATGTCTGTTCTCTTATATTTACCCCAGTCTCACTTTGATCCAGACTCACTGGCCTTATTAACATTTTTTAGACCTGCCACTCCTAAGCATTCACTCTAGCTGTTCACTTTGCCTGGGACACTTTCTCCAGATATCCACTTGCCTAAACCTCTTACTGCCTTCAAGGTTTCCTTATATCTTACCTTCTCAGCAAGGACTGCCATGAAACCCTTATCGCATTATTCTTACCCTGTTCTGTTTTATAGCACTTATCACTTTCTAATATACCAAATAATCTATTTATTAGTTACATATGTCTTCCCCCTCTAACCTAGGTTCCTCAAGGCCTGGAAATTTTGTCTGCTATAGTCTACGGACCTTATGTTTTCAAGTATCTAGAATGCTTCTAAGCAAATAATAGATTTAGTAAATATTTTTGTTGACTTAACTGATTAGTTATCAAAGAGTTATAACTATGAGTTAAAATTGCCTTGTTGAATAAACAAACTGAGTGATAAAAGAAACCAACTGGATGTAGACACTGACAAATAGCCTAAGCTGTCAACAGGCCAAATGTAGATACTTTCGTGAAGGAGTAAAAACCAAATAATCTGGCTTCTGATATCCTGATATTTAATAATTCATACTATTTATAACAAGTTTATAATACAACATCATGCTTTATTTTGATAAATTTACATCATGATAAACTCTTCTTTAATTTGAATAAAATTGGCAGGTTTTTTTCCAAATGTCTATTACATGGTTCAATATGCTAAATTGTTGAGAAATCTTAACATATCGTATATAAGGAAAAGCCCTAAAAGATGATGTTTGAGAACAAAAGTTTAGACCCAAAAGTGGTTTCAAACAATCAGGAAGAAATAATAAGAACCACCAGTATCAGAGATAACAGCAATGAGATAATGGAAAAGGGAAAAGAGTTACAGATATTTCCCATACACTAGTCTATTTGGACATTGAGATGTCATCCTATAAAATTTTGAATAAATATGTGATTCTTTGGACTTCTTTTTCCTCAATCTTATTCATAATCCAGGGTTATCCAAAGCTAACATGGATGAACTCTAAGAGACAAAATGGAAAATATTAGCAATAAAAGACTATATACATGTGAAAAGAAAGATATCAATACCAACATAGATGTAGATATCAATAAAATCATTTCATTTTTATTGAACTCAGAATCTGACAATATTTTATGGGAACAAAGGAAGCAGAACTCTACTGCTAGAAGATACAGTTGACCTAATCCTGAGCCTACTCCTATTAACCTCTCAGCATGGATTCATTCTTTAGAAGACTATTACCTTGTAAAAGACAAACACAGTCTTTGTAAAGCACTAGCACACAGGGTAGATCATGGGAGTAGAGGTAAACATGGTGTGGGGTCACAAGAATTACATGGAGGAAAGAACTGGGAGACAAACGAGATAACCCTAGAATGTGCCTGATAAATAAAAGATGTGAGAGGCTTAGAAAAATATAGGGCAACCTGAACCTCTGTTCCAAGAAGACCAGGCTCACTTGAAAGACATATGGGGGTTTAAGGCTCCAGAGTAAAAGCCTAAATTGGTGAGGAAGGCTGTCCTGAGACTTATGGCACCACACAATGAGAAGAAACAGGGTTGGTTTACATTCCCTGACTTCCGGATTTTCCCAATCTCAATTTATTATTCTTTCCTAAGTTCACTACTCTCTTCCTTCTGTTCTTTAAAGAGGAGGGAAAAGAACAACCCTGCTAGCACAAAAATGAGCAAACTGATTATAAAGAAATAGGCCCGCTATTGTGGGTCTGTGTGGGGATTGGTTGTTTAGCAGGGCTGCTATTCTGGTAGTTTGGGTGTAGTTAACAGTTAATTTGCAAGACTGTTGACTGAGATGACAAGTCCTTATGTTAGATTAAAAAATGATTGAATTTCTAAATCAGAACAAGAAATAAATAATTATACATTCCTGCTATGTGGTTGGCGCTGTCCTCTTCTCTTTGAAAGGCTATCTTATTTCATCCTCTCAGCAAACATGTGCCAAAAATTTTGTTAAAAGCAATTACAGACGAGGCAACCAAGTCTCAGAAAGGTTAAACTGTTTTCCTAAAGTATATGAAAGCTTTCACAAGTGATGCTATAATGCTAATTCATTTTCTTTTTCCCCTGAAACTCTGTGAAAGGACATAAATTCTCTTTTAAAGACTTTACTTGACTTAGGTTGTACAGACTGGGAATTTTTCACAAACCCACAATCTCACCCTTCATTTTTGGTTTATGTGTCACTTTCTCAGGCAGGCCTTCCCTGGTCATCAAGACTGGGCTAGCTGACAAGATATATCCTCATAATACCTGTACTTTCCCTTTGTAAGATAGGTATACCACTTAATTAATTACATAATCAAGTGTATACTGCTTACCTTCTCACACCACACAGCTTCATGAGGTCAAAGACTGTGGTTATTTTATTAATTATTAGTAGCATTTTCTGGAAACCAATCATGCAAGAAGGAAGGAGGGAGGGAAGAAAGGAAGGAAGGAAGGAAGGAACGAAGGGAAAGAGAGAGGAAGGAAGGAAAGAAGCCTCTGTTGGAAACATCAGGACTATATTCTAGCCTAATCAGCCAAGATTATCTGGGAAATGCAGGT
Source organism: Mellivora capensis (assembly GCA_004024625.1). Lineage (NCBI taxonomy): Eukaryota > Metazoa > Chordata > Mammalia > Carnivora > Mustelidae > Mellivora > Mellivora capensis. The sequence continues at coordinate 35,990 of PISX010003369.1, forward strand.
TGTCCTCTTGTCATCAGCAAATTTATCTGATACCCTATAGCTTCTCTACTCAATGTTCCATCAGAGTTTATGGTCCTCATGATATTTGTACATTCTAATGAAACAAGATTAGTATTCATGTTATATGGATATAATTCACTCAAATGTTGTAAGTCTTATTTTTCCCCCAGTTTCCTATAAATTCTAACTTGGATTTCTAAGTAGGATGTCAGAGAAGAAAAAAGAGAAAACACATTTAAAATTGGATTCTGTGTGTGTGTGTATGTGTGTGTATTGGTGATTATATTTTACTTCATTTCCACCATATTGTATAGAATAGAAGTTAAAAGATGCAGAGTCTAAAGTTAAATTACCTGGGTTCAAATTATAGTACCATTGTTTACAAACTGTATTACCTTGCTGAAGCTACTTAAGCTTTTTTTTTTTCTTTTCTTTAAGCTCAGTTTTCTTTAATTTTATCAGTTAAGCTGGGATAACATTATACACCTTCAAATAACATAAGAGTTAATGTGTGTTAAAAGTCCATAGACCATTGCCTGGAACACTGTAAGTGCTCAATAAGCCCTGAGTATTGTAGTGATTAATACAAAGGGAAAAAAAAAAGTAGAAATAGAATATGTGATGATTTGGAGAAATCCAAAGCAGTTCTGCTCTGAAGAGTATAAAAATACCCTGATATCTTCGTCCAATATACAGATAAAAATATTTAACTTCTAAATTGAATTACTGTGTGGAATTCAGAGACAAAGTAGGGCCAGGAATAAAAATAAATCTCAATATATTAGAAATGTCTTTTTCTTCCCTTTCCTTCTTTCAAAACTCTTTTCCAAACTACCAGGAGAACAAGAAAGAGGACTGAAAACTTGAATTTGTCTAAGCTAAGAGATATCTTTTAACCATTTAATCCAAAATAGCTCATGACAGAGAGAGTGAAAAATAGTAAATGCCTTAGCAGAGTAGTAGAAAGTCAAATTTAAGAGTTGCAAAAGGCGGTACTCATAGAATAGTTTTCTCAGGTTGCAATTTTCCAGAAAGTCTTGTAATTGATGGGGGGATTAGTCTGGATCTGAAAACTGAAACAGATTAAGTTCAGGATAAGTATCAATTAGATTAAATTTCTCCCAGTTAATTATCTTTGCACCAATATTGAAAATCAACTGAGCATCTATGTATAGAATCTATATTGTTTCATTGACCTATATGTCTATCCATGTCAATACCACACTCTCTTAACCATTGTAAGCTTATAATATGTCCTAAAATCAAGTATTCTAATATCTCCAATTTTGTTTTTTTTTCCTCAAAGTTAATGTAATTATGTTGCATATGGTACATCTTTTGCTTTTAAAATCACCTTATCAATGTTTATCAAAAAAAAAAAGAAAACTGATGGGAAATGACAGGGATTATGTTGAATATTGAAAAAATTACATATGCAGATTCATTAAATCTATAGATCATTGACATCATAATAATGGTGATTCTTCTGATGCATAAACCTTGTATCTTTCTCTATTTGGGCTTCATTTATATTCTCCTAGAAACTTTATATAATTTTCAGAGTATAGGTCTTACATGTATTTTGTTAAGTTTATCTCTAAGTATTGAATATTTTTCACACTACTGAAGTCTGTAATTCTCAATATCAGATATGTTATTATTATATAAATTATAATACATTTTTAGGGGCATCTGGGTGGCAGTTAAGCATCTGCCTTTGGGTCAGGTCTTGGGATTAAGGCTCTTTACTCAGTGGCTTCCTGCTCAAGAGAGGCTCTGCTTCTTCTCTGTCCCTACCCACTGCTTGTGCATGCTCTCCCTCAAATAAATAAATTAAATCTTAAAAAAAAAAACCTTTAAAAATATAATAAATTTTTAAGTTGAACTTGAACAGGGGCTGAGTCTTGTCAAATGCCTTTTCCACACCTATTAAGATAATCACATACTTTTATTTTAATCTGTTAAAATATAATTTATTTGATTTTGAATTTTAAATCTATCTTGTATTCATGAAATAAACCCACACATTTTAAATTTTAAATGCTATTAATTTTTTTAACAAAAGTTCACAGATAAGTTCTTGGAGAATGTTGGATCCTTCTGAGATTTCATTTTAAGTTTTTTGGGTAAGCCAGAGAAGTCTTTGGTCCATGGCTAATTTTGCCCTACTACTAAAGTGATATTCTGAGGATTCTACTTGTTGCACTTAAAGCGATTTGTGGGATCATGACCTATTTTTCAACAAGAGTCTGTCTACTCCATTCTTGTAGTTCTTCTTCTATGGATTCCTCTCATTCAGGTATAAGTATAAGACATAAGGGGACCCTTCTGTAGAACATGATGATTTGACAAGTTCAGTAGATTTGATCAAAACAAAATAGCATAAGAAATCTAAGTGTCTCATATTTGGATAAGAGATACATAAAATTCCTTTCAATGTAATTTAAAAATATATTTCAGGTGCATCTGGGTGGCTCAGTTGGTTAAGCAACTGCCTGCAACTCAGGTCATGATCCTGGAGTCCTGGGATTGAGTCCTGCATCGGGCTGCCTGCTTAGCGGGGATCAGCTTCTCCCTTTGACCCTCTCCCTTCTCATGCTCTCTCTCTCACTCTCATTCTCTCTCAAATAAACAAATAAATAAAATCTTTAAAAAATATATTTCATCTCCAGGTGTAATTTCCTGGTACTTATCCAAAGGCTACAATACCATATGCAGACTGAGAATCAACTAGCATTTGTAGTCATTATTGGTAATATATTGTTCCTCCATTAGGAACTTAAACAATATTTCTTTTCTTTTTTTTTAAGATTTTATTTATTTATGTGACAGAGAAAGACACAGTGAGAGAGGAAACAAGTAGGGGGAGTGGGAGAGAGAGAAGCAGGCTTCCTGTGGAGCAGAGAGCCCAATGCAGGGCTTGGTCCCAGGACCCGGGGATCATGACCCGAGCTGAAGGCAGACACTTAACAACTGAGCCACCCAGGTACCCCAACAATATTTATTTCTGACCCAATAATTATTTAGATTTGATTTTTTTAAAGTTAGTAGATAATTATATTTAAATATCTTGATGGAACTGTTCTAAAAACTGCTTTTTGTATATGAATAGTTTTTCATAATATTCAAGAAAAATTTTCTTCTTGCCTAATAGGAGATGTGAAATAATACAGTGAATTACAGGAATTTCTCAACATATGCTGAATAATTCTGATAACACAAACTGACATTTATTGAGATCTTACTATGTGCCAAGAACTTTACACATTATTGTGTTGTGATGGAAAGAATCTTGGAATTGATGCAAAGTACTTGCTTTTATTTCTCAGCTCTGTCAATTTCTATGTGTCAATGGGAAAACCCACATATTTTCCAATACTTTGTTTACTTATCTATAAAATGGGGAAAGTCACAACCAAAGAATCTGACAAGAAACAAGATGTGAAAACCCTTCTAAAACACTAATACAATATTATCTTTGAAGACTTGCCATCATGACATTTGCATATTCCCTTTGATATTCACATCATATGCAATAGTTTTATTTCATGACATATATTTTGTATATGTATATACATAACAAATACATATGTGTACATACATATTTGTGTGTGATAATATATATGTATGCATGTACATATATGTATATATATGTATACACACAAATGCATATTCATGTACATACTCCCAACTAGTTTCTAAAAATAGAAAACAATGGCCAGTCTAAGACTAGCCTATATGCAAAATCCTGTTTTTATGTGTAGCTATCACTGCACATTTTATTATCCATAATTTTACCAGAGTTTCCTAATTCAATAAATAGGAGATTAGATCTCACTTTATGGGACACAGTAGTAATTTGTCCTTTTTTTCACTTACTAGTTTCTTCTAGTTCCAGTCTTCAAAATTCATACCAAAAAACATAGTTTATCTAAAGTAAAAAGAATTTACAGTTTTTTCAAACATTTCCTGAGCATCAGAAGTAAAGCAACAGTCTCTTGTGTTGCTTGAAAAATTACCTTAAATTCCAAGATCAACCCCCATGAGTTTAATTTTATCAAAGAATGGATGTCTTGTCAAGTACAGTCCCAACCAACATTATCAGTAGCTTTCAAAGTATGCTTGCCATTGAGAAGGACTGAAAAACAACATAGGAGTCAGAGAAACAGACATCGATGGCCTGTCAAATTTTTTGTAGACATCATGCTATTATCAAGCCACATCAGGATAAAATAAAATGACCTAGCTGACCACAGGCTTACAAATGTCCTGGGAAGGAAAGAAAAACGGTGAATCAAAAGGTAGCTTTGTTGCATGTCCCCCCAGGCCTTCTTATTGACAGGAATGACAATGGTCCCAAGATGCACCATTATCTATGACCAGCAAGCACACATCAAATGCTCTTGAGCTGTATCTGTCAGAATAGAAAATTCTGCTCAAAACAGACAGGGCTTGTTACATTTTGTTCAGCTAAGGTTTGTCAAAAGCCAGGGTCACTCATATGTGCCCTGCCCTGAAGGGGAATTGTAAAACGAGAGAAGTACAGGATTCCTCAGTGTTTCTTCAGCAAGGAGACTTTGAGTCTGCTTGACCAAAATGTTTTGAAAGTCAAGTCATGATTCAAAGGAAGTGGAAAACAAAGTTAATAGTCTGTCATTTTACTACTTAAGAATGAAGCTCACATGCTAAAGAGGCTGAGTTTAAAAAGATTCTTACATTTAGAGAATTTTTGTGCTAAGTGTGATTTGTTATTTCAAACTCAAAAGGGAAAATACTACTTTTACTGAAATTAGAGAGAACAAGTTAATGTGTTCTGGCCAAGCATTTTATGCCACAGCATTATGGAGCTTATTATAGTCTGAAATATTTACACTGGTAAGAGATTCCTCTAATTTGCTTCTTTTTGACTAAGGAGAGATTTTATATACAAATGTCCAGCCTCTGACACTTAAGTAAACTTACTAACTTGAGGAAACATCTGTTAACCACTCCTAAGAAAATTTCCAGTTGAGAGTATTTCTTTAATTGATTCCTTAAAAAAATTAACACAAACTTTTTCCTCTTTTCATAAATTTGAAAGTGAAAATGTAGCCCCCAGAAAGAGTGTGAACAGAGATAATGTCCCTTTCCTCCCCTACCTTATCTTTGTCTTTCTTCCCTCCTCAACTCCTTTTCCTCCCCTTCTCTTTTCTTTTTATTGTTTTAATTCTCAATTTATAGTCTCACAATTTTCCTAAGTCCAGAAAAAATTTCATTTTTTATCAAATCTGTGCTCTTGTTAAAGAGTGTTATATGTTGTAATTTCTATCTTATGTAAATCTTTAAAAAAACAGTTTGCAAAATTATTTTGTTGTGTCTATATGATCTTTTCTTAAAGTCTTATTTATTTACCATTTTTAAAGATTGGGAGATTTCACACAATAACTTCAATTTCTACATTTCTAGAAAACCAAGGGGTGGCAGTAATTTGGTGGTGCTTAGCTTAAATTTCTGCATAGAAATATTCTTCCACAATGCATGAGTAAGGAACATGGCTAGACAGCCTGTGATCTCCAGGTATCATAGTTCCACTAGGTTTACTTCTATCACTTATCCAGAGAGATTTGAGTTCTGCTCAAATGCATTTCATGAATTAAACTGATCAGCTAACTTATATATTCTACATGAGTGTACAATTCTATTTAGAAACTCAGAGGTCAGAATATAATTCTCTAAATGTTGAATAAGGGAAAATCCTGTCTCCACCACTTGACAGTTAGCTTTGCCAGGAGATAGACCATATTAGAGACATTGTTTGTTACTCATGTTCATGTAATAGTGCCCAACCTAGTATTCAATGAATGCTTGTGGCAGAAAGAGAAAGAAAGATGAATGGGAGGAAGGATGGAAAGAAGGAAGGAAAGAAGGGAGAGAGAGAGAGAGAGAGAGAGGAAGGGGGGGAGGTGGATGAGAGGGGAAGAGAGGGAAGAAAAGAAAATAGTTCAAAAAGAGAAAATTCATCTTTCATTTTTTTCTATTTCTAATAGTACCAGTCATTTTTTAGATACTTTAATAAATACTCTTGTTCAACAGGTTAAATAAGAAATAATATAGACCTTATTATTTTATATCACCCTAATATTATAGCAAAGCTCATATAAGGTCTTATAAGTATTTAACTAATTTTAGAGAAACTTTATGATAATGATTGATGGCACATATTTTTCTTGATAATACTTTACTTCCAATAATGTTGTGTAAGGTCATCCATCTGCCTTAACTATCACTCAATCATAAAGCTACAAATACTATCACTGCTCTACTCATTAAGGCAAGAAAATGTATCTGTGGTGAAATAACAATTGGAATATCTTTTAATTATTGATGGACCTAAAATTTTCTACATACAACCTTCCATTTCTCTGCATTAATTAGAGAAAAAGGACACTTGATTTGGAGTCAGAAGTCCTTGGTTTCAAGTCCTAGACATGACATTTATTAGCAGTACTACAATCAACAGTCACTTAGCCCTGTTATATCTTGATCTTTCCATTGGCAAAATGGAGTCAAAAACTATCCCTCACTAACATTGCAGCTTTATAAAAACTCAGTTGAAAGTACAATGTAAAAATGTAAATGTTTCATGTTTTTCAGCATCTACAGGCCTATCTTAAATAAGAAACATAACACTTGAGAATAAATTCCTGCCTTTATGATAAAACATGCAATTTGATATTTTCTATTCATTATTCAATCTAATAAAAAAATTGATTTGGCCAGCCAATTAACCCAATGAGCAGTTTGACCAAATTAACCAGCTCCTTCTGTAACAGAGCCAGATGATCAGTTCATGCTGAGAAAGAAATGCAAAGTCTCAAAATACGTGTTTGGATTACCTCGAGTAATTTATTCAATGATTTGCTACTGATTCTTAGATTTCTAAACCTGGAGTAAAGCTGTTAGGTCCCTGACGAAGTGCACCAATTCCTATGGGTACACAGAAATCTGATCATACAATAGTGACTTGCATACAATAGTGACTTTGTCCACAGAGTTTAAAGTTTAAACTCTGCTCAGGATAAGGACGGGACCATTTTTACATCCATGAAAATGAACCATTCACAGTGCAAGAAGGATGCCAAGTACCCTGTACATAATTCTTGCTATGAAAATTTCCCTATTCTTTCAGTTTATCTTCTTTTGAACCAAGACATCAAACTTGTGAGGTGTTTGCATGTGGCCATTACCGTCATTGGCCTGTGAAGCATTGAACATTTATAGATAATTGATATAAAAGAATCGCCATGCCCATGGACTAAGAATGATGTTGGCTTTCAAGCAAAAAAGAAAAATAATCATTGTTCATTGTATACTGCCTTTTTGTAATCCTGTATAATTGCATCACGGGTGGGGATGAAAAGAGGAATATTCCGGTTTATTTCCTAGACTGTTATTTAAAAAAAAAAAAATTGGTGTTAGGACTGGCATATAAATGTAATAAGTATCACACTGTATATAAAGATATCAATGTTTGTCCTGTATAGGAATTACTAAATTACAAATGCAGTTTCATTTAAACTTCTAGGTTACATTGAGCCTGAAATTTTAATGAAGTGCAATATGGAGTGTACCGCATTATCTTGCAGCTGTAAACATATTGGAATGTTCATGTCAATAAACCACTGTACATTTTTATACAGTGATAAAGTCTGAAAAAAAATTTGTCCAGGAATCACTGTAATTATTTTTCTTACTTTACAATGATACACCTTTGAAATTCCTATTCATTTCTCTTATGCAAAATCAAATGGCCAATACTATGAAGCCTTTCTGAAATTCTCTAGATTAAGTTGAACACTCTGTTCATAGTATTCTATTTATTTGTATAGATTTTTATGTATTATACTCTAGTTATGTTTTTATGTGGCTACCTCTAATAAAATTGAGAAGATCTTGAAGACAGAGATTATGTGGTCTTCAGATTGGAGCCAAAAATATCTAGCATAGCATCGGCTCTTTGCAAACATTCAGTAAACACTTCTTTACAGAGGAAGGTAAGAGTTATTATACTACTAATCAACATAAAATACATTTCTAAACATAGTGGGAAAAAGAATATATGAAGGAAGATACTATATTGGAGGTTTAACTGTGGTCTCTTCCCTGCTCTCTATTTACTCTTCTCTTGGAGTATCTTGGTCCACTGCTCTTTCTTCTACCTTACATATAGTCAATTTTTCTATGCATTTTCCTCACAGGTGGTAGATGTACACTTGAATGAAGAGTTATCTTAAAACTCATGTTTTTTTTTAATTGCACACGATAAAGAAAAATCTTTTCTTAAACTTTCTGATGGATGATCAAAACTGAAAGTATAAGACTGAGGACAAGCATTACAAAATCAACCTATGTCATGGAGTAAATGTGAAAAATTTGAAAATAAAATTTCCTTCCCAAGGAGGAAGATTTTGACCAACCCGAAGGAAGCAAAGAATTATAGGAAACATGACTATAATTTAAGCACTTGTGAATATCTGAGGAGTCATCACATGAACAGAGGGGAGATTAAAAAACAACTACAACTAAGTTTGGAGGTATATTGCAAACTGAAATAACTTTGGTTTGATTCTCAAGTGGAACTTGAAAGGGCTGGCAAATGAGAAGAAGCCAAGAGCTGGGATTTTAATGATGCTGCAAGTGTAAACTGAGAGAGCAGAGACTATAAAAGAACTGAAGATAGTATTGGTGATTGCCAGAACATAATGATAGCCAAGATCAGGAGAGATCCCAGCCACCATGAAACCAAAACCAGTGTGGCCAGAAAGAGTCATGTGAAGCCAGGACCCTTTGCTCAATACAGGGGGAAGATAGCTTCTAGGTGGAAAAGGGAAGAAGCAGATAGGAGAGAATAAAGATATGCTATATTTTCATTTTAAAATTTTCATGGAAAACAAAGCCTGTGTTCCATTAAGAAGACAGTTATCCTTTCATTATTTCAGTATTTGGTTTATTAAAAAATTTAAAAAATAATCTGAGTCTAAGCTTAGTCAATCACTGAGTCAATCACTTATTAACAGTGTGCCTTGAGCAACTTGATTAACAGGTCTGAACTGCCTTGCTTCTATAGTGTGTGTGATGGGCATAAATCCATTTGTCTCAGCTTTGCGAAGGGATTACTAGACAGTTCAAAAGCATTAATATATGGGAAAGTATATTGGAAGTGAAAGAGTTCTACAATGCAGCTTATTGTTTTATCAATATGTTATAAAATATTTCTAAACACTTAAAAATGTGCTATTTCTTTTTTCATTACAACAGAATATTTAATCACTCACAAAATAAAATCACCTGACTGTGTAAGTTTTCTGGTTCCCTTGTAACACCTAATTTTATCTTCATGACTGACAAGATACACGGCATAGATCAGGGAGATTCAAATTAAAACCACATTGAGATACCACCTCACACCAGTTAGAATGGCCAACATTAGCAAGACAGGAAACAACGTGTGTTGGAGAGGATGTGGAGAAAGGGGAACCCTCTTACACTGTTGGTGGGAATGCAAGTTGGTGCAGCCACTTTGGAGAACAGTGTGGAGAGTCCTCAAGAAGTTAAAAATAGAACTTCCCTATGATCCTGCAATTGCACTACTGGGTATTTACCCCAAAGATAGAGATGTGGTGAAAGGAAGGGCCATCTGTACCCCAATGTTGATAGCAGCAATGGCCACGGTCGCCAAACTGTGGAAAGAACCAAGATGCCCTTCCATGGACGAATGGATAAGGAAGACGTGGTCCATATACACTATGGAGTATTATGCCCCCATCAGCAAAGATGAATACCTAACTTTTGTTAGCAATATAGACAGGACTGGAAGAGATTATGCTGAGTGAAATAAGTCAAGCAGAGAGAGTCAATTATCATATGGTTTCACTTATTTGCAGAGCATAACAAATAACACGGAGGACATGAGGAGATGGAGAGGAGAAGGGAGTTGAGGGAAATTGGGGGGGAGAGGAACCATGAGAGACTATGGACTCTTTCTGAAAAACAACCTGAGGGTTTTGAAGGGGCGGGGGATGGGAGGTTGGGGGAGCCAGGTGGTGGGTATTATGGAGGGCACACATTGCATGGAGCACTGGGTGTGGTGTAAAACTATGAATTCTGTTACGCTGAAAAGAAATGAAATTAAAAAAAAGATACACGGCATAGACTTGGCATAATAAATGACTGAAAATATGTACTCGTCCAGTTTTTGTACTTACATATTTCACCTGTTTAGACTCAGTCTATAAGATGCTTAGAGCTAAAATTTTCATAGATATTAGAAGAGTTTATCATAGAACTATCATCAAAACAAAAAAAAAACGTTCAGAAAAAATTCAGTAACATTTTCAGTGGGGAATTTGAACTGAGGCTTTAGTTACTACCATTGTGGATCCAAAGGAATAATTTTTTTCTGTCTTCCAACCCCAAACACTCTCAATAAGCTAAGAGAAGACACCTGCTATTGCAAAAATTCATTTGAATACCAGAAAGGCAAATCCAAGTGCATCTTTTATTACACATACATCTTACAAACTTATAGTAGGAGTAGGATGTCTATGAGACACTGATGAAGTTGCAAGCCTAGCAAGAAGTCAGTTGTATGAAGTGTCATGCACTGTCTGCTCTGTACACTGAATCACTCTGCCTAAATTTCTATGTCTATGGTATAAGCTTAGCTTAACCAAACTAGAACCAGGAAGTGATTCTCACGTCAGCTTCCACCATCCAGAAATACTCTGGGGAATAAAGATGTTAACTTTTTACTGCTGAGGAAAGTAAATAAATGTGGAATAAGAATCACTATAAACCACTCTAACTGTGGTCCTTTACCTTACTTTTGCCAAGATATATGAAGTCATTTATTTCTCATTCCTACTACTTGGTTTAAATTTTACCCATTGAGAAGCTTATAGAAATTCAATGACTATAAACACCATTCTGAAGGAAGAGAATTTACTTGAAGTGCACATTAAGAGTTTTTTTGAATTTTAGAGTTTAACTGCAGAATGTCATTCATCTTCCAATGGAGTAGGTTTTACTAAAAAACACTAATGAAATTTTTCACACTGTAATTTTTCCCATTAAAATAGAGGGTATTCTAAAGCATTGATTATAAATATTCCATGATTCTTTTAGTCAATTTAAAAAAGGATTAAAAAGATTATTGACTCCTGGGACATTGTGTTTCTGGTATTTGATATACAGCTATAAATGAAGCAGTAGAAGATGATATAAAGAAGACTAACGATCTCATAAGACTTATCTAAAAATGTATAATAATGGTTCATGCCTTTATAATAGATTCTCCAATTCATTTATTCTGCAAATATTTATAAAGTGCCTATTATATACTAGGGCATATTTTGGAATGTTGTTTTACAGGAAAATTGAATTAGCCTTGGTTCTGTCCAGAAAGCAGAACCTGAGACAAGGGTTTCAGTGCAGGCGGTTTATTTTAGGAAAAGATCCTAAAGTGAATACATGATTGCATTACCAGTAAGTTACCATCATGGGCAACTGTGGTTTGATCATTCGGGGAACAGTCTGAAGCACAGTGAGGAATATGATTCAGGAGTGTATGGAATGGAATCAGGAGTATTTATCCACTAGCAACCATCCTTTACTGGTCAATTGCTGCTCTATCGGGTGTTAACTCTCTGAGAAAACTAGGGTTTGCCCATGGGTCAGAATACCCAAGTGGGTTTTCACATCTCTTTGGCACAGGAAACATGATTCAACCAGTGCTGTTGAGAAACTGTTGTCAGTAAAAGGGGGACTTACAAGCTATTTATTAGTTACATAAACATATTACCAAAAAGAGGGAGTTTATCATATTCATATTAATAGAGTTTTTTACTTATTTATTCAAGATGTTTACTATACCTGGTAATTATCACATGTTGGCACTGTTTTAGGCATAAAGATACAGCAGTAGGCAAAACAAGCCTACAATCTACTTTCATGGAGTTAAATACAGTGGAAGAGAAAAGGGAAAAAGAAAACTGTGGTTTATCTGATGGTAAAAGTAGGGTGGGATAGGAAACCCCACAGATATTTGGAGGAAATAGTTCCTGACATAATAAGCTCAAAAGTTCTGATGTGAAAGGTGTTTGGAGTGTTCAAGGGACAGAGACCAAAGGAGAAAGGAATATTCTGGGATATCTTGCAAGACTTTTGGCTTTTTCCCTGGATTAGATGAGAAGCTACTGAAGAGTTTAGAGCTGTGCTGTAGGTGATCTGTCTTATGTTATAGAAGGATGTATGATTCAATAACTCCACCATCGTGTATTTACTCAAAGAAAATGCAAACACCAATTCTAAAAGATACATGTACCCTTATGTTTATTGCAGCCTTACTTAAATTTGCTAAGGCATAGAAGCAAATTAAGTGTCCAGCAACAGATGATGGATAAGGAAAATGTGGTACATACCCCCCCCAACACACAGAGGAATATTATGCAACCATAAAAAGAATGAGATTATGCTATTTGAGACAGCATGGATGGACCTAGAGGCTGTTATGCCGAATGGAGTAAGTCAGACTGAGAAAGACAAATACCATGTGATTCCACTCATAAGGGGAATATAAAAAAAAAGAATAAATTTAAAAAAGCAGAATCAGACCTAAAAATACAGAGAACAAACTGAAGGTTGCCAGAGGGGAGGGAGTGGCAGAATTGGGCAAAATGGGTACAGGGGAGAGGGAGATACAGCCTTCCAGTTATGGAATGAGTAAGTCATAGAAATAAAAAACGGAACATAAGGAATACAGTCAATGATATTGTAATAGTAAAGTAAGGAGACAGAAGGTAACTACATTTGTGGTGAATATAGCATAAAGTATAAGTTTGTCAAATCACTAAGCTGTAAACCTGAAACTAATGTAACATTGTGTATCAACTGCACACAAATTAAAAAACAAAGTAATTTTCTCTAGGGACATTAAATAGGAAAAACATAATAGTCATATAATCAATGTTATATTTGTCAAGACAAAATTCAAAAATTTGTAAGTAAACAAAAGAGATGATTGTCCTTTTAAAAAGTGTTAGGGGTGGGGCGCCTGGGTGGCTCAGTGGGTTAAAGCCTCTGCTTTCGGCTCAGGTCATGATCCCAGGGTCCTGGGATTGAGCCCCACATCGGGCTCTCTGCTTGACGGGGAGCCTGCTTCCTCCCCTCTCTCTCTCTCTCTGCCTGCCTCTCTGCCTACTTGTAATCTCTGTCTGTCAAATTAATAAGTAAAATCTTAAAAAAAAAAAAAAGTGTTAGGGGTTCCCTTCAGAAATTATCTGATATTACAGTGTTATACAGATTTGACTCTCTTTCTATGACCATCTTATAACTCTGTAAGGGTAGAAATTATGTTGTAGAAAACTAACATTTCTTAGGGAACCTGGATGGCTAAGTCGGTTAAGTGTCTGCCTTCAGCTCAGGTCATGATCCCAGGGTCCTGGGATTTAGTCCCATGATGGGCTCTCTGCTCAGCAAAAGTCTGCTTCTTCCTCTCCCTGCTGTTCCCCTGCTTGTACTCTCTTTTTCTCATTGTCAAATAAATAAATAAATAAATAAAATCTGAAAAAAAAAAAAGAAAAGAAAAGAAAACAAATTTCTCAAAAGATTCTCATTCATAGCAATACAAGTAAATTGCATCCTGTAGAGATATAATTCATTTCTATTCGGTAGAAAAGACCATTTCAAACATTATATTTTAAGTTTTTAACCAATTTTCATCTATTAGCAAATGAATTTTAGCAGTTTTGTATGCCTATATATATGTCTGTGCTTGAAATTTTTCTTTGAACCAGTTTTAACACCTTACTGATTCCTTCATTAATTAATGAGTTAAATAAAATATTCGATAATAACAAAAAAATAAAAATAAAAGGAAGGAAGTAAAGAGGATGTCCTTGCCTGTGGTGTTGAGAATGAAGTAGAGGAGGATGCAAGATGATATTGGGGCAATCCAACCAAGATACTGAATTGGAAGAGGGAGACAGAGATAGAACTAATGGATTCTGGAGTTTGGGGAAGTATAGCTGATAAGAGTTGCTGACGAATTTGATAAAGGGAGTAAGAATTCTTAGGACTCATGTATAACAATAAGGATTTTTGTTTGTTTTTTGTGGAAGAATGGAGTTGTCATGTAGTATTATGAGAAGACCAAAAAGAGCAAGTTAAAAGAGAGTTCTATTTGGATATGCTGAATTTGAGAAACATATTAGTTAGCCAAGTGTAGGTATTTTGACATATATGATTCTGGAGTTAAGTGGGAATAACTGGTCTGGAGATAAAAATTTGAGTATCTTCAGGGACCCCTGGGTGGCACAGTCAAACATCTGACTCTTGGTTTCAGCTCAGGTCATGATCTCAGGGTTGTAGGAGTGAGCCCTGCCTCAGGCTCCATTCTCAGTGCAGAGTCTGCTGAGGTTCCTCACTCCCTCTCCCTCTGCACCTCCCTGTTCTCTCGCTCTCTTTCTCTCTCTCTCTCTCTCTCTCAAATAACGACGATCTTCAAGTGTTATCTAAAAGCATGAGAATGAATCAAATGGATCAGGTAGAGTAGACAGAGTCTCGAGAAGGGGGTTCTAGAATATGCTAATGTTTTTTGAAGTTGAAAATGTGAGGAAGAATCTGCTAGATGGGGGAAAATCAAGAGGAAGCAAAGTCCTAAACAAAATGCAGAAAATGTCACAGAAAGGGGAAGGCAGTGACTTCCTATTAAATGCTATCTTCAGGTCAAGGAGTATAACAAATAATTATTGAATATTACAGCAACATGGAGCCTGGTTGAATTATGTTCAAGAAAGAAAGAATAAAAATTAAGGCAGGATCGTACAGTACAAGGGAAACAAATGTGGCAAAAAGTGGAGGAGGATGTATGTGCAGTACAAATAAGATTTTCTTTTTGAGATGGAAGAAATAAACATATATTTGTGTACTGCTGGGAAATTTCTATTGAGAAAGAAACAACTGGTCTTGAAGAAAAGATTATGAGACTGTGTTAAGTGGTAAATTAGTTGCTAGTGCTGTCATAAGAAATACCACAGACTGGGTGATTTAAGCAACAGAAATTATTATTATTAATTTTTCTGTAGCCTTGGAGACTAGATCAAGGTGTTGACAGATTGGCTGTCAAGGTGTTGGCTTGCAGATGGCTACCTTCTTGCTGTGTGTCCTTACAAGGTTGCTTCTCACTTCTCACTCTTTGAGTGCACAAAGCAGGCGATTCCTTCTTGGGAACACAGTCATATTGGATTAGGACCCAACCCAAATAATCTATTTTAATTTAATCACTTCTTTAAAAATCTTATCTCCAAACATAGTTATATTCTGAGGTACTAGGGATTAGGACTTCAATGTATGAATGGGGGGGATCAGTTCAACCCATAACAAGTGGTGTTTCTGTATATGTGAAGGGGGATGGAATTTAATGCACCGGCAGATGGACTGGCCTTATGATGACACAGACAAATTAAAAAGAAACAGAATAAGATGTATCTGCTGATAGGAAACTGGCTCTGATGAGGGAATGCCTAATGTTTCCTCATTATTCATATTTTCTCAATGAAATTAGAAGGAGCAACTAATAATCTTGCTGAGAATGAAAGGAAAAAGAGGGGCACCTGGGTGGCTCAGTGGGTTAAGCCTCTGCCCTTGGCTCAGGTCATGATCCCAGGATCATGGGATCGAGCCCCACATTGGGCTCTCTGCTCAGCAGGGAGCCTGCTTCCCCCTCTCTCTCTGCCTGCCTCTCTGCCTACTTTTGATTTCTCTCTCTGTGTCAAATAAATAAATAAGATCTTAAAAAAAAAAAAGAAGTAAAAGGTGTGGGAAATTTGAGAAATAAGGACACAGTATGGCTATTTAGGAAAATAGTAGAATAAAAGGTAAGAAATATAGTATGGTTTCTGGTTCTCTTCTTGAATATTGTGGTCATAAATTTGAAGTAAAACCAGTTAATGTTTTCCTCTAAATTTGTTTAGTTGTAAAAGAATGAGCATGAGATTGGTGTTGACTTTGATTGAATCAAGGTTTGGATTTTACCAGGTAAGTAAAATGAATGGAGAGTAATCAAGGCAGTTGAGTCATTTTAATAAATGATAGACCAGTAGCCCTAGCTCGTTAAAGAGGAAAGTAAGAAATAAGGCCAGAGAGGGAGAGAGTGAAAAGGTAGCAGAATCAGTAAGGTACAAATCAGACTTGTGTAGAGAAAGTCCTGGAGCTGGGTGGCCAGAGAGAGCCCAGGAAGGACAAGAACACTGTGCTGGAGACTGAAATTTGGAAAGGTGACAGTTGTGGCCAGTACTGATGTCTCAGTTAAAACCAGGATTGGATCATGCGGGCTGAAGTAGAACGAATGATACATTTGTGGAGTCATGAGAATCAAGGGAATTGATCCCTTGAAGCCAGGGAATTGAGAGAATCGCCTATATGGTTAAATCTGAAGAATTACAACAGCAATAGCTTTGGAGATAGTGATAATAAACCAAAGGTTTCAATATTAAATGGCTAGGAAAGAATGGTCAGGGTGCTACAAATAATGATAACAAAAGAAAGGGAGTATGGTATACTTTGATGGCATGAGCTTTAAAACTTTTTTTTTTTTTTTTTTCCCAGCAAAAGCAAGAACCAATGGTCCAAAGTGGTAGTAAGTATCAAGGAAATTACCTAACTCATCACCAGGTCCAACAGTACAATGGATTCATAGAGGAATATGAAGACACGGAGTTTCTCTCTGTTCTGAAATCATACAGTCTTCCTGGGGAAAGGGGTAGTGTTTCTGTAATTACTTTGAATTAAGTATGGGTAGTTATAAAAATAATATATCAAGACATAATCAGCATATTTAGAATGGATTCACCTTTGTCCTCCTTACAACTCACAAAAATTGCTCAGAAATACTGTCAGTGAATGATTTTTTTTTTAAGATTTTATTTATTTATTTGACAGACAGAGATTACAAATAGGCAAGAGAGGCAGGCAGAGAGAGAAGAGGAAGCAGGCTCTCCGCTCCACGGAGAGCCCGATGTGGGGCTCGATCCTAGGACCCCGGGATCACGACCCGAGCCGAAGGCAGAGGCCTTAACCCACTGAGCCACCCAGGCGCCCCTGTCAGTGAATGATTTATTTGCATGTGTGTTTGTTTATTCATTTGACAAACATAGCTAGAGGGAATTACTTTGTCCCAAATATGTTAAAGCACTTGGAAAATGTTAACCAGTTAATTTTCAATACAACGCAAGGAAGTAGAAACTGTTGCTGTCTCATTAAAAATAAGAAAACTGAGGCATGAAGAGATTAAGTAAATTGTTCAAGGTTATGTTTTAATGGTAATAAAAATATTTCTTCATCTCAAATTTAATTACAAAAAGTAGATATGAGAAGTTAACATTCCATCTGGGTGTACACAGAAAGTGTTAACCATTCAGTCATTATAATAGTTAATAATAAAAAAACAAGCTACCTTTAAAATTAGTCAGTTTAAAATTAACTGATTTGAATCAACAAATCAGGCAAAATCATTCTTTCTAAATGACCAGAATGAGGCCTGAAGGACTGACATGATTTTTAAATTTGACCAAAAACAAACAAAAAAACCCCACCAAAAATAAAAACACAAAAAGCATTTACTTAGTACTGGGACTTTTCAGAAACTTACTATTGTACACAAAAGCCCGAGAAGAAATCCCTAACTCTGAGAGCTCGCTGTCTCCAAGAATGCTCTGAGAACAGATATGTGAACAGGGCAGGCAGGTGAAGTGATGGAAGCACAGAGGGAAAATACTCCCCGCTGGGGTTTTCCTAAGGGCACAGTTCACCAGAGTGACATTTGACATCTACTGAGGAGGGAGCTAGATCACCAGGGTGGTAGTAGGACGATCCACCAGGAAAATGGAATTCCAGGATCAAGAACGGGTGTCAAATTTAGAGGCCATTTAAAGGGTCCACATTGTGCCTAAGTACAAAGCGTCTCCATGGGGGATGCCGGAAGGCGCCTACTATGGGAGTGATATGATCATATTTATTGGTAAAAGACAGCAGGACTGGATTGGACAGAAGCTGGTATTATGCTGAACTAAAGGGTGTCCAGCAATAATTCTGCAGGGAAATAACCAACCTCACCTGGCACCAAACTCCTCCTTGCTCTATCTAATCAAACCATGCTGGCATCCTTAAGATCTTCCTTCTTGCCAAATGTCTTCTGGGCACAGTCATTTGCATAGGATTTGCCTTCCCTATGTAATGCATTTCTCTTTCTAGTTAAACTCTACTCATTCTTCAGATTGAAATTCAATTGTCAGTTCCTCAGAGAAGCCCTGACATCCCTGACCTGGCCAATATCCCCTTCCATATGCTCTAACACACCATGTACCTTTTATTCTAGCACTAAACTCAGGTACAGATTTACATTCATTTATAAAATCATTTGATCAATTTCCATCTCCACCATTATACTGGAAACTTCCTGAAATCAGGAATTCATGTCATGATTTACGCATCCTTATATTTCTAGCACAGTGCCAGGCACATAATAGCTACATAGAAATACTGGCTGAATCAAGGAATGGGAATGGAAGTGGGAATGGAAGTGGGAAGTGAGAAGTAGATGGGAATTTTGAACTAAGAGAAGGTATGATTAAGTGAATATTGTTGAATGCTACTTTAAGATTAAGTCACATTTAAGAAATAACTCTTCAAAATTATATATTAAAATATCTCATATTTATGTATGACAATTGATAGAAGGAGAAAAGACATATGAATTCAGTTATTTGATTTTGAAAAAATGAATAGATGTACAGTTTTTTACAGTGGAAAAGAAAACTATGGAAATGTTATTATTTCCTCTAGCTGAAATTTCTTCTCCTGTATCCTTTGTCACCCTATTGCTTTCTTGCCATCCCCACATTATTCATATTTCAAGACATAGCTAAAACCTATCTCCTTCATGATGCTTATTATAATATTCAATCAATATTGATTAATAGATTGCTACATGCAAACCCCTAGGTCTGGTTAATATGTGTTTAATTATCTTTTCTCCCTGATTTCACAGGTAAAATATTCACAACAGTAATAGATCTACCCAACTACCAGCAGGAAGCTAACTAGATGATTGATGAACAACACATGGAGTCATTTTTTCACTCCCAACAAATATTTTTCCTACTGGCAGAATATCTGGATTTCAGATGTGATAATTACTTAACTGTATACCTTACCTACAGTTTTGATGACAGAAATTTATTATCAAAGTGACCAATTATTTTACAATTTTTATGTTTATTTTTTACTATGTGCTACTTTGAATTTCTTTTTTTTTCAAAATTATTTGCAAGAAATCAAAATCCTAAATTCAACTTTAACAGCTGGTAGCTGAAGTCTCTATATGTGTAAATAGTTGATTGAATTAACTATACTGACTGACTCAGGGAATTTTTATGAACAGTATCTTCAAGTCTGTGTCTTATAAACTTAGAAACTTATAAAGCTTAATCTCATGTCATATTTCACGTACTCTCCTTTCTGCTGGTTTTTCATGTGTACAGTATTCTTCTCTGCCAGGTATCTAAGAAATAATATTGCGTAATACTTGTCTTTCCTTTCTCATTAGTCGAGGAGTATGGATATTTTATTTAAAAAAATAAAAGATTCTTTTTAAAAAGCAAATAAGCATGATAAATCAGTAACAGAACATTTCTTGTTATTATGAAGTATTTCTTTTATCTTTATGCCCTTAGAAATAGACTTGGATATAAAGCCTCAAGTTTACAGCTCAAAGTTATTTTGCTATTTTTGTTCTTGTTATTTCTGACAGAAATATTTTTAATGTAATGAAACATACCCAATTAAAAGTATAAAGAACTGGAAAAATGGACTTTGCCAGAATAAAAGGAGTTCAAATTAATCAAAAGCTATATTAAAGAACCACAGGCTATGTAATAGATTGAAAATAAACAGGGGTCTTATAAGCATGAGTGTGTGTGTGTGTGCGGGCGCCAGTGTGTGTGTGACAGAGAGAACGAAAGAATACGTGAATATTTTAGGCAACACTGCAGAGTGGATCAAGGAAAATTTATGAGTACCATCATAGTAAAAATTAAGAAAAGCTTTTCAGTCTGATATAGTGAAATGAATATAGGCTTTCATGAGAAAAATCTTTATCTCAGTATAGACTAACATCCTGTTTTTCTTATCTACAAATTGAGGACAGTAAAATTTACCATTCTAACGTGGATAACTACTAAGGATGCAGTAAGAAAACAAACACACACACATACACACACGTAAAAATACTTGTAAATAGTAAGGATCTCTGGCATAGTGATGGCATGATGTGTAAAGTAGGTCGAACTAAGGATTAACACTAATAACAATAATAGTCAGCATTTATTGAAAGCTAGTTATATCCACTTAACTAAGCACTTCACATGTATTATTTTTATTTCATCCTCACAACAACACTCTGATATACTTACCGTTACATTCCATGTTTTAAGATAAGGAATGCATGGCTTAAAGAATTAAATTAGTGCCTCAAGGTCACTCAGGCAGAAGTCAGAGTTAACCCAACACCCAGTGTGACCAGCAAGCCTAAACCCTTTAACTTACAACCTACTGTTTCTTTTCCTCTTCTGTCTTAATCTCAGGACCTGCCAGAGCTCCCATTTCATGGTGTATGCTGTGTTTTATCCTTCAGAACTTTTGTGTACCTATCTTTCTTCCACTAGAGTATAAGGTATTACAATCAGTGTTGGAACCTCACACATCTTTGTATCCCCAAAATATAGCAATATGCCAAACTCCTAGGAAAGAAGAGTAAATATGGGCTTAATGACTAGTTGACCACATTTCCATTTATTTTTTTAATAAAAACCACATCATCTGTAAGTAATAATGGTTATCAAAATGTACTGGGTAACTCAAATATGCATCAGAGTCCTTATAAACATATGGTTGTCAAAAGAAAAACAATTAAACAGGTCTCCTTCTACTCTCAAAACAAACCATTACTTTTAAAAGTCCTAATATTTTGGGTGGCCTTTGATTTGTATTCTCTTATTCAATAAATGAATGGATGTATTTATGAATTGATGATTTATTATAGTACATAATATTTTTATTAAACAATTTATATAGTGCTGACTATACCCATATGTCAGGTACAACTCTAAGTGTCATGTTAGTTTGTTCTTCATAACAGTCATATGAAGAAGGCACCATTGGCTCAGTTGGTTAAGCAGTTGCCTTCAGTTCTGGTCATGATCTCAGGGAGCCCCTAGGGCAGATTCCTGTTCAGCAAGGAGTCTATTTCTCCCTCTCCTTCTGCCCTGCCCCCCACTTGTGTACTCTCTCTCTCTCTAAAATAAAATCTTAAAAAAAAAAAAAATCACTACTATTATCCCTGTTTCACAGAAGAACAAGTCAGCAACTTGTCCAAGGTCACATTGCTTGGAGTGGAGGTATTAGCATCTAAATGCCTGAATCTGAGAGCTGTGTTCTTAAAGGGTCACACTGTCATCTAACTGTTTCATGGGGTTTGATAGCTCACTTATAATAGTGAGAATCCTTTCTCCACAGTAGCTCCCCTTTCCCCATGTTTTGGGACACTTTAAAAATATGGTTTATTGATGTATAATTTACAACTAGTAAAATACACCTTGCCTCTCAGTGTTTATTTCAATGAGTTTTGACAAAAAGACACAGTTATAAAAGCACTGCCATGATCAAGAAATTGAAGATTTCCATCGTTCCCAAAAGTTTCCTCAAGTTCCTTTTCAGCAAATCCCCAACACCATCCTCAGTCCCTAGAAGCCACTGATCTGATATCTGTCCTTATAGATTACCTTTTCTAAATTATTGTATTAACAGAATCATGTAATACTAGTCTTTTGTATCTGGATCTTCATAAAATGTAACACTTTTGAGATTCATCCATGTTGTTGCATGGACCAGTAATTTGTTCCTTTTTATTGCTGATTGATATTCCATTTTATGGATGTCCCACAATCTCTTTAACCACTCATCAATGGAAGGACACTGTATTGTCAATTTCAGGATGAGACAATTTTCAATAAAGTTTCTGTAAACATTTACAAACATAGCCATATATGTGGACATATATTTTTATATCTCTAGGCATAAGATAGTGGGGTCATATGACAAGTAAATTTTTAACTGTGTAAGAATCAGCCAAACTACCTTCCCATGTGCCTATTTAAATTCTCACCAAGGATATATGATTTCCAATTGCTTTGCATCCTTGGCAACACTTGTTATTGCCAGGGTGGGTTTTTTGTTTTATTTACTTTACAGACATTTTTGTATGCATGTAATAATACTCCATTGTGATTTTAACTTGCAATTTCCAAATGACTAATGCTTTAAATAGCTTTTATTTTAATTACCATCTGTATATCTTCTTTGGTAAAGAATCTACTTAAACTTTCTCTCCATTTTAGAAATTGGATTATTCATTTTCATACAATTAGACTGCAGGAATTCTTATGTAATCTGGTTGCAAATCCTTTATCGGATGTTTTATAAATTTTTTTTCTAACATGCCCTTTCATTTTCTTAGAGATAACTTTGTACTCATTATTATTTTTAATTTGGAAATATACTTATATAATTTTCTATCATAATCATTTTTCAGTGCACATTTCAGTGGCATTAAGTACATTCACATTGTTGTATGACTATCACCACACTTTATCTCCAGAACTTTTTATACCTTGAAAAATTAAAATTCTATACCCATCAAATACAACTCACCATTTCCTGTTCCTTCCCAGCCTCTAGCAGCTATCATTCTACTTTCTGTCTCTAAGAATTTGACAACTCTAGGTACCTCATATAAGAGGAATCATACAGTATTTGTTCCTTTGTGATTTTTTCACTTTATTCACTTAGCATAATGTCCTCAAGGTTCACCTATGTCATATCATGTGTCAGAATTTCCCTCCTTTTTAAGGCTGAAAAACATTCCATTGTATCTATATGCTACATTTTATTTACTCATTCATTCAGTTAGCTATCTGATAGAGATCCACAGATAAACATTCCACCTTTGGCTATTAGGAGTAATGCCGCCATGAATATATGTATACAAATACCCATTCGTGTCTCTATTTTCAATTATTTATTTATTTATTTATTTATTTATTTATTTATTTTTTAAATTTATTTATTTGTCAGAGAGAGAGAGAGCAAGCACAGGCAGAGTGGCAGGGAGAGGCAGAGGGAGAAGCAGGCTCCCTGCTGAGCAAGAAGCCTGATGTGGGACTTGATCCCAGGACGCTGGGATCATGACCTGAGCTGAAGGCAGCTGCTTAACCAACTGAGCCACCCAGGCGTCCCTCTGTTTTCAATTCTTTTGGATATGTACCCACAGTGGAATTGCTAGATCATATTTTTAATATTTTGTGGAAATGCCATACTATTTTTAATGGCAGCTACACCATTTTATAATCTAACCAATAGTGCACAAACATTCTGGATTTTCTACAATCTTGCCAATACCAGTTATTTTCTGTTATTTTGATTGTAGTCATCCTAAGAGGTGTGAGAAGGTATCTCATTGTAGTTTGAGTTGCATTTTCCTAATTATGAGTGATTTTGAACATCCTTTAATGTGTTTATTGACTATTTACATATCTTTTTTGAAGAAATATCTATTCAAGCACTGATCACTTTTTGGATTGAGCTGTTTTTTTATTGTTGAGTTGGAGGAGTTCTATATATTCTATATATTAACTCCTTATAAGAAATATAATTTGCAAATACTTTTCCTATTCCAATGGTTGCATTTTCACTCTATTGATTGTGTCCTTTGATGCACAGAAGTTTCAATTTGATATAGCCCAATTTCTCTACTTTTTCTTTTGTTCCCTGTAATTTTGGTGTCATGTGAAAGAAATCCAATGTCACAAAGTTGTTTTTTTTTTTCCCTAAAAGTTTTATGGTTCCAGGTTTGTTATTTAGATCTTTGATCCATCTTGAGTTAATTCTTGTATATGATATAAAGTAAGGGTCCAACTCCATTCTTTTGTATGTAAATATTCAGTATTCCCCCAATCATTGGATTAAGAGTTTCCTTTCCCCAGTAAGTACTCTTGCCACCCTTGTCAAAAATGATTTAATCATCTATGCAAGGATTATTTCTGGCCCCTCTGTTCTATTCCATTGGCCTATAGGTCTGTCTTTATGCCAGTATCACTTTGTGTTAGTTACTACAGTTTTATAGTAAGCTTGAAATCAGGAAGTATGAGACTTCCAACTTTGTTCTTTTTCAAGACTGTTTTGGTTGTTTGGGGTTTCTTGAGATTCCATATGAATATTATAATGGACATTTCTACCTCTGTAAAAAATATCATGGAGATTTTAATAGGGAGTGCCCTGAATGGGTAGATTGCTCTGGGTAGTATTGACTTCTGTGTCATCTGATCTGAAAACACAGAACGCATTTTCTTTTACTGATGTCTTCTTTAATTTCTTTCAGTCCTATTTTTATTTTTTGCCTCTTTGGTTAAGTTTGTTCCTAAGTGTTTTTTTTTTTTTGTATATGAAAATGTTTTCTTAATCCCTCTTGCATTACTCTTCATTAGTGTATAGAAGGGCAACTGATTTCTGTGTGTTGATTAACTGATTTCTGTGTGCTGCTTTGGATCCTGCAACTTTGCTAATTTTTTTATTAGTTCTAACAGTGTGTGTGTGTGTGTGTGTGTGTGTGTGTGTGTGTGTGTATTCTTTGGGATATCTATCAATCTATGATAGATATAAATGATCATATCATCTGTGAAGGGAGATATTGTTACTTCTTCTTTTCTATTTTGGATGCCTTTCATTTTTTTTCTTCCCCAATTTATCTACTCCTATGATAAATAGAAGTGGTGAAAATGAGCATGCTTTTCTTGTTCCTGATCTTAGACAGAAAGGTTTCAGTCTTTCATAATTGAGTATGATATTAGTTGTGAATTTTGCATATATGGTCTTTACTATGTTGAGGTAGTTTCCTTCTATTCCTAGAATATTGTTTTATAATGAAAAGTTGTTGAATCTTGTCAATGCTTTTCTTAATCTGCTTAGATGATCACGTGTTTGGGTGTTTTTCTCTTCATCATATATTACGTTGATTGATTTTCATTTGTTGAACCAGCTTTGTGTTCCAGAAATAAATCCCACTTGGTCATGGCAGTTAATTCTTTTAATATGTGTTGAACACCTGTTTGCTGCTAGTATTTTGTTGTTGTTGTTTTCTTTTTTTTTTAATTAATATCCATCAGGAATATTTGTCTATAGTTTCCTTGTAGTGTCTTTATTTGACTTTGGTATCACATAATGTCCACATAGAATGAGTTTGTGTTTCCTCTCCTTCAATTTTTTTGAAAGAATTTCAAGAAGAATGGTGTCAGGTCTTCTTTAAATGTTTTGCAGAATTCTCCAGTGAAGCCATCTGGTCCTGAGCTTTTCTTTTTTTGGAGACTTTTGATTACTAATTCAAGTTTCCTTATTAGTTACTGGTCTCCTCAGAATTTCTATTTCTTCATGATTTAATCTTGGTAGATTGTTTTTCCTAGGAATCTGCCCATTTCATCTGACGTTATCCAACTTGTTAACACTAAGCAAGGCATTTTAAAGTGCAGAAATTTTTCATTTTGATAAAGTTCAATTTTTTTTCTTTTATAATTTGTGATTTTTAGCGCCTAGATGAGAAAACTTTATCTAGTCAGATGTCACAAATATATTTTCCTGAAATTTTTTCTTGAAGTTAGTTTTGTTCTTACATGTAGGTTTATGAGCCTGTTCAAGTTAATTTTTGTATGTGGTATGACATAAAAGTAGAGGTATATATTTTTTCCACACATAATGAAAGTCTAATATTTGGATCATTTGAAGGGAAGGAAATCCTTTCCCCATAATGACACATTTTTTTAAAGATTTTATTTAGTTATGTGACACTGACAGAGAGAGAGAGAGTGAGCACAGGCAGAATGAGAGGGAGAAACAGACTCCCCGAGAAGCAGGGAGCCTGATGCAAAGTTCAATCCCAGGACTCTGGGATTATGACCTGAGCCGAAGGCAGATGCTTAATCTACAGAGTCATCCAGGAGTCCCTATTCTTTTCTATGTCTACTCTTTCTTTTAAATCATGAATACATTTTATTTATTTACTTACTTACTTACTCACTCACTTACTTACTTATTTATGAGAGAGAGGTGGGGCCAGTAGGGAGGGGCAGATGGAGAGGAAGAGAGAGAATCTTATTCAGCCTTCATGTCCAGCAAGGACCCCGACATGGGATTCAATTTCACAACACTCATATCACGATCTGAGCCAAAATCAATAGTTGGATCCTTAGCCAACTGAGCCACCTCAGCATCCCAAAAGTCATGAATAGATTTTAAATATTGACAAATTATTTTCTAAAGCTATTGAGATGCATATATGAATCTGTTATTTTAGCTTCTTGATATGAGAAATTATATTGATTAATTTTTATGTATTGAGTGACCTTAGCATTCCTGGAAAAATTACAATTTAGACATAACGAACATTTTTATATATTTCTGGATTTGTTTTACTAGTACTTTTCTAAGGACTTTAGAGAAGTCCCTGCCTTATAATAGCACAGATCCTGCTCCTTGTCCAGTGGAAGCAGTCCCCTGCCTCATATTAATGCAGATTCTCAGCCCAAGCAGATTTTCTGTACCTCCCCCCGAGGCAGAGAACTTTGCTTTTATTCCTACCAACTAGAAGCCAAGTATCTTTATCTGGGGCATGAAGATTGACAGATTTCCTAGCTCTCCTACAGCAGCTTAATGCTTTTCTTTGTATGACAGAAGGATCTAGAAGATGTGTGCAAATTCATATCTAGAGGCCAGTGTAAAGGAGCTTGGAAATGAGTGCTAATTCAACTTTGTGTTGCAAACTTCTATGGCTCCTTTTCTGTCACACTAGACCATATTTGATATTTAAGAATTAATTAATAATTTCAGATATTTTGTTCCAACTACTTAATAAAGCAGTCACCTTCTTTTCCCATCTCTGCCAAAGATTAAAGAGTTCATCTGTTCCAAGTCTCTTCAGAAGGGCTTGTCACCTTTTGGAGTTCAGTACTTTTGGTTACCTTACAACCTCAAAAAGTAGAATAATTTTGTAGGTTATTTGGCCTTTCTCCTTGGCAGATAATGGGTAATACTCTCTTGTAGCTTTCTACACTCAACTTAGAAATAGAGCCCCCTTCTTTTTTCTGTTCTAAAACAGTGTAAACTGAAAATTATCCAAATCGTAGTTGATTTGCACTTCAGATTCAAACATATCTTGGGGGTTAGCAGGTGATCAAGGGTAGGCAGAAACATCATTTTCTGGCTTCATCATTCTGATTCATTCAATATTCAGTGTTATTTTCTCCCCTCCTCTGAGCCTTGACCTTTCATAACTAATCTCATCCAAAAATAAACTTGAGATAGAGATAATCTAGAAATTATATTTTTGTTTGTCTTCTCAGCCTAATTCTAATTATTTCCCTGATAGAAGACATACAATATTGCATTATTAGATTATAACTGAAATATAGACTAGTGAAATGGGAGGTTAGCTCCATATCTTAACTTAGAACAGGAAAATGCTTGAGTTGAAAATAATTTAAATAATTTTTGAACTCTTTATTTTCTTATTAGGAAGATCAGAAATAACACTAAAAGTTTAGTATAAGATTAGTAGCTAAATAATTTACTACATTTTAGAAACATGAGTGCATGTTTCAATATAAAATTAAAATTACTATATATATAGTTCCATTTGACTTTTTGTGTGCCTCAGGGTTTTCAATTGCTTTAACACTATTATGATTCACTCACTTGCTGTAACTAAATTCAAGCACATATAGTATAAACATCATCTGGACAGCTAATTTAATAATGGATTTGAAATATTTTAAGAAAAAACATAACTATGAGGACATCACTTGACTTAATGAGAACATTATATATACTTAGATAGAGACACATAGAACCTACTGAACTTTCCATAGAAAATTAACAGCAAATCATGGGGATATTAAGGCAAGAAGTTGATTAGATATAAAGGATTAAAATGAAAAATCTTGATTCTATATTAATTAATTTATTTTATTATCTAGACTTATCTCTCTCCTTTAACCCCAAAGTGGAACAAAAGTCACATTTGATTCAATTTTACTCTTTGAGTCTGTTTTTTATTCAAAAGTGAGTTCTTGAGCATCTATCTTATGTGAATCAGTACTCTGTTGGATATTGGGGATTTAACTGTGGGTGAGGTAGTGTCATGCCTGACTCCCAGACTTCATTTATAGTTGTAGACATAAATATGTAATTACTATAAACTTAGATGGTTATTAAATCAGAAGAAGTGGAAGAGAGTTTGCAAGTGACAACATTGTAATTCAATTAATCTAGGGATTTTGAAAAATCATATTAGTGTTTGATAAGTTTCACTCTTGCTATTCTGAATGTTTATAACAAGGCATATCACATGGTAAATACAAAATATATATATATAGAATGCATATGCAATGCCACTGACTTTGTGGAGGTCAATTTATCTAAAAGTTCTATTCAGTCACTAAATGGGATGGTTTTGCTGCAACAATTTATCCTTGTTCAGTAAATATGACCTAGTATTCCAGACTATAGAACAAGTCAAATGAAGATTCTCCTTAATCAAACATCCCAGTATATATTTGACATACAGGGGCCACTGGAAATCTTGCAAAGTATGCACGAAACCAAAATTTTCCAGAGTAAGTATTTCTGAAATCTGCTCTCTCTTGCAACAAGAGTTTTATTAAAAACAACAACAAACAAAATTACTCACAGAATCAGAAGGTAATCACTTATGTGTAGTGGGAAATCCATGGTATCAGTAATTATAGCATATAAGGAACTAGAGGAACCCAAAATATGATAGCAATAGTAAAATCCACCCATACTTTCTATAGAACACATAGGTCATTTAGGAAAATAATTTTCAAAATATGGCTCATAAGTCACTGACAACCTTAGAAGACATATTGTGAGGTTCTCAGGCTTGCCATGTTCAGAAGAAAAATATCAATAATTGTTTTTCTTTATATACATTTCATATATTTCAAAAGTAAGATTGGTTTTCATTTTCATAAAATCTTCCATATTTTCCAACAAATACTTTATTCATAAGTATGTCTCCTGAATTAGTGTGTCTCAACTAACATTCAAATAATAGAAAAAAAAATCTTATTTAACATTTCGATTGTATGTTGTAGTTTTAAATTTGCATGTTTGGTTATTCTAATCACGCTTCACTGTATCAGCAATTCATTAAAATAAATCAACAATTCAAAAGTAGTTCATTAAGGCAAATAGTAATTAAAATGATAAATATATAAAAATTGAATTTTATTAGAAAGCTGATCAATTTGTTTCTCATTGACTTTTTTTTCCATTTTATTTCTTTTCAGTGTTCCAAAATTCATTGTTCATGCACCACCAGTCTCTCATGGTTTGACTCCCCCTCCGATTATTCCCATCTCACTTCTCCTCTCCATCTCCCAATGTCCTCTGTGTTATTCCTTATGTTCCACAAGTAAGTGAAACCATATGATACTTGACCCTCTCTGATTGACTTATTTCACTCAGCATAATCTCTTCCAGTCCCGTCCATGTTGATATAAAAGTTGGGTATTCATCCTTTCTGATGGAAGCATACTACTCCATTGTATGTATGGATGTTTTCTTCTTTATCCATTCATCTATTGAAGGGCATCTTGATTCTTTCCACAGTTTGGCAACTATGGCCATTGCTGCTATGAACATTGGGGTACACATGGCCCTTCTTTTCACTGCATCTGTATCTTTGGGGTAAATACCCAGTAGTGCATCTGCAGGGTCATAGGGTAGCTCCATTTTTTAATTTCTTAAGGAATCTCCACACTGTTTTCCAAACTTGCATTCCCATCAACAGTGTAATAGGGTTCCCCTTTCTCCACATTCTCTCCAATGCTTGTTGTTTACTGTCTTGTTAATTTTGGCCATTCTAACTGGTGTAAGATGGTATCTCAATGAGGTTTTGATTTGAATCTCCCTGATGGCTAGTGATGATGAACATTTTTTCATGTGCCTGTTAGCCATTTGTATGTCTTCTTTGGAGAAGTGTCTGTTAATGTCTTCTTTCCATTTTTTGATGTGATTATCTGTTTTGTGTGTGTTGAGTTTGAGGAATTCTTTATAGATCTTGGATATCAGCCCTTTGTCTGTAGTGTCATTTGCAAATATCTTCTCCCATTCCATAGGTTGTCTCTTTATTTTGTTGACTGATTCCAAAAGCTGTGCAGAAGCTTTTGATCTTGATAAAGTCTCAAAAGCTCATTTTTGCTTTTGTTTCCTTTGCCTTTGGAGACATATCTTGAAAGAAGTTGATGTGGCTGATGTTGAAGAGGTTACTGCCTATGTTCTCCTCTAGGGTTTGGATAGATTCCTGCTTCACATTGAGCTCTTTTATCCATTTCAAGTTTATCTTTGTGTATGGTGTAAGAGAATGGTCGAGTTTTGTTCTTCACATAGCTGTCCAATTTTCCCAGCACTGTTTATTGAAGAGACTATCTGTTTTCCACTGTATATTTTTTCCTGCTTTGTTGAAGATTATTTGACCATAGAGTTATGGGTCCATATCTGGGCTCTCTACGCTCATTGACTTTAAAGTCAATATATCACCAATTGAAAATTTACACAATAGTGAAAGAAAGTCACAAAATATTTTTCAGTGTTCTGAATAAAGTATAGGGACCTCTTTGGTAAGTTAAATTCATTTTAGAAAATAGGAAACAAGTGAAAAAATTTAATAGAATTGATTAAATTTACTTCCCAAGACAGGAAAAATCACACAACTAGAAAGATGTCATTTAACATTAGCTACCACTTATCAATGAGATGTGAAAATTCACTCTGAGAAATCAAACCAACCATAATTTAAAAAATCAGATTACTATATTGGATAATATCAATGTCTTTCAGTAGAGATTACCAATTAAATACAGCTGCACGTTTTGGCAATTTACTTTGTAGTGGGACAAATTTTCTGCTCTTTAGTACATGTATGAAGATAAGGGTGCAGCAACCTTTTGTGTAGTATATCACAGATAACTATGCTACAGAAGAAAAAATATATATGTTAGACTTACTCTTTGAGCTGTTACATCGATTGGAAAATATTGTGTTGGGTTTATAACTGAAGGAATAGCAGCTCTGTACAAACCTAACCATCAATTCATATTTTTGATTTATTTTTTAATAATTTATGAGGCACCATTCATACAACATAGTCTAAATAGTGCTAACTTTGTTTCTATCAAATCCTGTTTATGGTGCTCCTAGTTTTCCTTCACAATTTTTACTTTACTGAATCTTCACATTCTTAACAAAGGACATCATTATTTTGAACTAAAATACTGTAATTTGTCATAACTAGAAACTTTACCCATCAGAACCATTCACCAGACAACAGCCAAATTATTCTTTGTATGACACAACTCTGACTTTTTCTTTCAAACCATAATGTTTCCTTTTTTCCTAGGATGAAAGTACAACATTCTCAACATGTTCAAAATGATCTCATAAGAGCCCTAAATTATCTCACCTAACCTCCTCTTTATTACCAGCTCTTTGTCACTCCAGCTTATTAAAGTCAAGCTACACTGGATTTACTTCACTTTTGGAAATTGCCAAGCTCTTCCTGGTTTCAGCAGAACTACTGTATATATAAACATGCAAGTTATTATACTGCATAACTCTGATAAGAGTATCATGTAAATAGAACTTTCTTGGCCAATACCTGCCCCCTCACCCTGGAGTTCTGTATGTAAAGATCATGACATGAGTTATATTCTGTGCATGATATTTCCAGGCATATTTGTCCCTTTACTTAACTATCTCCACTCACTCTTTAACTCTGTTTAAGTGTGATAGACTCAAATGTTTAATAAAAATTTTTAAAATAATTAACCATCATGTATGTATAGTTTTCAAATAGTAAAGCTCTTGAAATAGGCACAATTTAATTAGCTCTCCTCAGCAATTCTATGTTTGGTTACAATTTTACTGTAATGTATATGTGAGAAATTTAAATTGAATAAATTTATAAAGTTCCACATCACTGACAGTAGGTAATGGCACAACATATAAACACTAAGTGTTCCAATTTAAAATTCTTAGTTTTTTTTCCACTAAATTGAGATTCCTTTTGCATGGTTTTATATGTAACATTACTCTACAGAGGCATTCTTTATAAAATTTTGTTTTCCAAACAAAATTACATGTTTTTTTTTCAGAATATGCATCATGCCATCTCTTTATTTAATGCCATTAATTCTGTTGAATGCTTCAATCTTAGCAATGTCATTATGTAACAGATTAAAATTCAGAAATCTCCTTTATATTTTTCATTTTTCCTTAACTTTTCTTTAACTTCCATAGTTTTCCTTAATATTTTGTTTTATTTTAAAAAATTGTCCATCCATAACAATCTAATATATTGGGATAAACTTTGTAATAATAAAGTGATACAGGATATATAAAAAATGGCTTCTTAAAAATCTTATATAGAAATGTACTTCATATTTTTAGGAGTCAGATAAACTTTAAACACATAACCAGTGAGAATTAGTAAATCAAATTTCACAGGATTAGCCAGAGCTTTCTATTTTCAGTTCACTTCATATGTTTTGAGAGTTGTCTTCCACAGAATCATGCAGTAGTATTGAGAACACCCACTCCTACATGGCCTCCACTCACATGGAATTAACATCAAAATCAAATGTCACTACCAGTTGTTAAGAGTGTAATTTATTCTGCATTTATAATAGTTAACAGACTATTTAAACATAAAACACTGATTAAAAAAATTCAAATCTGAAAATACATGACCATTATAAAAAAACTGAATCTCTTTTTATAAAGGCCCTAAATATGTTCTACCAGTGATTAAACCACTAGATCTATTGTTTCCAGCAAAACCGAGTTTGCCACCTTACACTTAGGCTACTGTTTTGGGGGAATTTGCACTGTGATATACACAAAGAATTGAAGGAGTTGTAGTGTGTGCCAGTCACCTAACCTTCATGTTTACAATTCATTTAGAGAGATTAGTCTTTGTATAAAATCTCTATATCAACATAGCAATACTGTCACATTAATCATGGATCTTAGCACAGACATCCTGAAGTTGTTCTCTCTGTGACAAAGCTTTGTATTGTGATTCCTTTCCTGAAACAACCGCATTCTAATTGATTGCACAATTTATATCACTGCTGACTCCTCATTTCTTCATTACAAACATTAAAAATAAAAATAAAAATGTCATCAGATTGCTTGCCACTTATTTTAGTTCTTTCAGGAACAAATGCTTTATTTTGATGTAATAGCATAAATTATCTGTAGTAGAGTACTTAAAACCAAAGTGCAGTGGCTTAGCATAAAGTTTTTAGATATTTAATCAAACATCTATATAAAAAAGATACTCTCACTGGCTGCCAGAGACAAGATTCTGATTACCTATCTTTGAGGAAATGGAATGTTTGAGAAAATTATTTTGTGTGTCCCACTATTGTACCTGTCACACACTTTTAATTAAAAACGTATTGATGCATGACTAAACTGTGCTTGGTGAAAAACAGACCCGTTTTAGTTCAATTGCAGTAACGTACGCATAGCCCAATGGAGTAAGCCCATGCAATTATAACACAAAGGCAGCTCCGGCGAAGTAAGCCTCTAACACCTCAGTCTCAAAGCAGATGTAGATGTGGAGCGCCAAATATCACAGATCAGTGTGGACTCAATCGGCACAAATGAGTTTACTGATCTAGTCTAAATACCTATAATGAAGACATTTCCCTAATCTATGACAAATTAAATATGTGGAGAAATAAATGCTGAATAATGATTAACTTTCCTTCTGTTTCCCACAGAATTCACTAAACCCATTCATTCTAACTATACATAATGTCAGTGACTGAAATGAAAAGCAACATTTGCATATTTCAAGTAATGGTGGATACACGTTATTATGAGTTTGGAAACTGGCTCTAAGAGATCTTTTTTTAGGTTAACTGATTTTTTTGGGGTAATTTCACTCATGACAACATATCCAGCAACACAATCAAGCCCAGGAAATGGAAATCAGTGTCCAGTGTTTGAAGGATTAATCTTTATTGACTATTTCTGAGTCACAAAGGATAAGGTGCTTTGGATATCTTTGAAACCATAACCCGAAAGAAAAATCATAAGTAATAAATTATTTCAGTGGGTAGTTTGTTTTGTTTTATTTTGTTTTGTTTTACTATTCCTAAAGTATACCAATGGATAGATCTAAAAACTGCATTTAATAATGCTATAACACAATTAAGTAAACCAAAGATCACTAATTGATTTTTTTTCTTAATTTTCTATGAGAACTCACTATGCACTACACTGAACACCGAGAAAGGAGGAAAACACTTAATTTTGTTCTTTGTAGAAGCTTCACATTAGGTGCTTCTATATACAGGAGGTCCCGAGGATACTTTTGAGAAGCAGGAATTGTTTTACAGAGGGAGCTGCTGCCATTCTGATAAATAAGCTGAATTTTTCAATGCTAGTGAAGGACAGTTTCAAACTTCTTATCCTCTGACAGCAATATCTGGTTCTTATCTACATCACTGTGATTAATTAATTGTTCCTACATTCAAATAGCTTAACAGTCAAAAAGGGGAGTTGTTTTTGAGAAAGCCCAATAATGTGTGTTCCTAAAAACTCTGTGTTTGCATACTTCCTCTTATTTATTTTGTTAACTTGAGGTTTCAGAGGTTAACATTGCAATCTCCATTTTATAGTAACAAATCAGGCTAAAAGAGGTTGTCTTTGTCGTCCAAAGTTACTAGTATATGAGAGGCTTAAATTTCAAATTCAAGTCTCATTCTCAAACCCCAGTTCCTTCTGGAATTGGCATATAGGAATGGCATAAGGGGGAGGTAAATATGAGCATCTACCATTTGGATTTAGGGAGGTGAAATTTATATTGAGTTATCTAGACTTGAGAAAATGATCAAAGGTTTTTAGGTGGGATAATAGTATCCACTGATATCTCACTATAAGGAATCAGGGTAATTATAGACATATACATGGAAGCAACATAAAAGTTGATTCAAAAGTGGAGAGTACTGATATGGGATAATGAAGTAAAAACTTCTGATGGCCAGAGAAACTGTGAAGTAAAGAAATAAAAGCTGAGGTGGCAGGTGGTTGCTAGGGAGGTAGAATTGATTGGATACTTCTGATACCCATTTAATGGCTATCAATGTTTCAACCTTTGATAAAGAGATATTGAGAGGAAATACTGCACTAAGAAGAAATAGTAGGAATGAGAGAATAAAATAGAATACATCAATATTGAGCATAAGGAATTTGATTCCTTATTGACAATGTAGGACTTAAATAATGAAAGAGAGGCCAGAGCTTGATATAATAATGACTGATGAGCCATTTGTATAAATGTGAGAGTCCAAGCTACTGATAAGAAATGGGGAAGATAGACATAGACTCAGCTTTGGGGACTATCTCTTTTTACGTGAGGAAGAGGAGTTCTATCAGTGGTCATGATTTGAGGGTGAATCAAGAAAGACAATATCAAGAACATCAAGAGATGAGAAAGTTTCATTTCAAACAAGCAATGATAGAGCCCTTAATGTATACCATGCTGTATTCTTATCTCCAGGAACCAGGAATTACAAGAGAGCTTCTATATTCTCTCTCATTAAAAAACAAAAACAGAAACAAAACAAAACAAAAACACATAGGTTGATGGCTGTGAGAAAATATATAACTTGGTAGACTATTGTAACAGACCTCGTGAAAAGTTGCATTAAAAAAAAAAGATTTTAAGTAATCTCTACACCCAATATGAGGCTCAAACTCACAACTCTGAGATCAAGAGTCACATGCTGTACTGACTGAGCCAGCAAGGCACCCTGAAATGCTGCAGTTTTGAAGGGAGTAATTGGAGGTGCTTCCATTTTCACACCCTCAGACTTCCACCATTTCACATATATCTAATGTTCTCTCTATATCTCCTTCATTAAAATCATTCATTATTCATTCACTTGCTCATATACTTGCTTATTAATTAGCCATATACTTTCCAGTAAAGTATATGCTAGATAATGTGTAGAATCATAAAAATTAAAGAGAGAAAACCCCTGTTCTCATGAAGGATAGATGAACGCTTATGTGTGCCATGAACGCTTATATGAAAGCAGGATAGTAAATCTTATAATCTAATAATGACATGTAAATGCTGCAGGAGACCCAATCCAAAGAAGCAATGATTTTGAAGATGTTGCAATATTTCTCATTCTTTTAACTATAGACTACATTCAAGCTCAACAGGGTTTTATTTTTCCTCTGATTCTGCCAAGCCTATTTCTTTAGCTGTGGTTTCATTTTTAGATAGTGGAAATTTTATTTACTCATTCATTCACATGTAATATACTACAATTTGCCCTCAAACTACATGTCCTGAAACTAAGATTCTGCTTACTTTATGGAAAACAAGATAAGAGAATGAAATTTTTCCTTTGGTAAGAGAATCCACTAAGTAGATCAAGCAGACATTTCGTTATTCATTTCTCTGAACTCAGGGCTCCTGGAAGAATTAATAGTTTAAAAAAAAAAAAAAAGAAGAAGAAGAAGGAAAAGAGCAAAACACTTTGACTTGCTTCTGAAAGTGTGTCCATGAATCTTTACATATTATAACATAAAAAAGTTATGCGTAAAGCTTCCCAAATTGATACTATTGTGGTTATTGTACTCATTGGCTTTTGTTCTCTCCCTTAGAAAAAATTACTTTGTGAAAGGTTTTATCAACATATTACAACTGCAAACTAACACCATCTGTAATCAGGCCCTTCATCTGGAGAATCAGGATCAGCATAACTTTCTTAGAGTGCCAGTGGAATTAGAGGATGCTGCTGCCCCTTTGCAGAAGTAAATTGCCTCTTGAAGCACACATGGAACCACTTTTGTTTGTAACTCCTGTGACCAATATTATTCATTTTTTTAAAGATTTTTTTATTTATTTATTTGACAGATGGAGATCACAAGTAGAGAAGCAGGCAGAGAGAGAGGAGGAAGCAGGCTCCCTGCCAAGCAGAGACCCCGATGTGGGGCTCGATCCCAGGATCCTGGGAACATGACCTGAGCCGAAGGCAGAGGCTTTAACCCACTGAGCCACCCAGGCGCCCCTATTCATTTTCACTTATACAAATTATTCAGTAAAAAGAAAACAGCATGTTTGAATAGTGAATTTTCAGCGTAGTGTGCTGGAAGAGATTTATTGCTAGAAAGAGTCGAGTCCTAGGAATGTTGAGAGCCGGAGGGTGATGCAGATGCATGCAGAAGGATTCCATCACAGTTTCAGGTGCCTCCCTTCACTCTGCTCTTGATGACTGGGGCATCCCCATAGAAGCCGTCTGTTCAACATCTTGAGAGAACATGTGGCATTCAGAGGGACATGCTTAGGATATGAAGTGTTATTGAACAGCCCCTTTCCTCCTTACTGTTTCATTCATTTCTCATTGCTATTGTCTCAGCAACTAGCAGGTTCACTTGGCCTCCCTGGCCAATTTTCAACATGTCAGCTTTTTGAAAACATTCATAAATCTCTAAACCTACGTATAGGTAGTTTTGTTCTAATGCAGAGCCAAATGACTTCTTAAGCGGTTTCCCTAAAATTTTATGCAAATATCTAAAATAATCCAAAGAGTCGTTTAGCATGTCTGTAATCGAATGCTCAGGTTGTGTTTCATTGAAAAAATTATTTAAAAATATGGAGAACCTTATATAGATTTGTGCACATCTGGTATATAACGATGTTAGGAAGGATGCCTCTTGAATTCAGCTTCCCAAATAAAGTTCCTTCGTGGAAGAAAACTATTTCACCAACAAGATATTATATTCCCAGTGTTGCTCCAATGGAAAGCAAAAAAGAAGACTTTATTGGATACTTCATGTAGGAATCATGTGTCAGAAGAGGACTTGGAGCAAATTTTAATTATGAATAAAAACTAGTGACACATACAGTGATACTGTACATACACTGTAATCTAGCTTTATACTTATACAATTATAATAAAGAAATATGCATACTAATATCATATATAAAATATATAATTATGTAGTATTTAATTGTTATTAGGTTTATTTGTCATATTTAAGTTCAATTTATTGAATCATATTCAGTGGTAATGAAACATGTATTATAATTTTAAACACCTGCTGATTTATATTTCTTAGGACTACTTTATTTCTATGTCATGCAAAGCATGGCTTTTTGGCTAGTTTCTCATGAATTCTTAAATTGTATTTATGGAATATTTATCCTGGCACATTTCACTTATCTTTAACAGATCAAAAGATTTTGTTGCAATCCCTTGAGAAAATAATACATAATTTCACATTTCCTTTACTAAACAAAGTAAATGGTTTCCTTCAGTTAAAAAAAAAAAGCTTTACCGATGAACCTTTAACTTATAAAATTTTTCTTCCCATTGTAGTTGGGTATGTTAAAAAAATTCAACTGAGCAAATTTAAAGATCAAATTTGCTTTATTCAGTGATTCATGGATCAGGCAGCATCCTGTCTAGGGAGTAGAAAGGTACTCCAAAGGAAAAAAAAAAACAAAAACAAAATAGGTAAAAGAGGGTAATTACCTCATCTTTCTTTGGAGGACAGCAGGGATCTATCAGTTTACTTCACCAGGCTGGGCAGGTAATTCCAGACCTACTAGTTAAAGATCACACTCTGGGGAAATGCTGAAACTACAATTAGGTTAGATTTTAAGTCTTGGTTTACTGATGTGGAGCTTAGCACAAGTGACTCTGTTTGGGGCCTGTCTTTTTTTCTTTAACAGGTGTGAGTCAGTTACCGTTTGAGACAGTTTTCTGATTACCCATTTAGAACAAACTCAAAAAATATAGTGTGAGTGATTTGTTACTATCTGTAATTGAAGGCAATCTTTGTGTATGCATCTAATACTTTCCTCACTATATTTACCTATTACTTACTCAAACAGTGGTGAATTGGAAGCATGGTCTTTTGATATGCTAATAATAATTACTCTTTTCTTAGAGTATAAACATTACAAAGAGGCTGTGACTATAAATAGTCCAGATTTATCACCTACAAACAAGTACCAAATAGAGCTAAGCCTTGAAGTTTTAACTTTCATGTGCCAAATCTTCAAACTCACGTATTAATTGTCAGGGCCCCACAGTTGCTGCCCCGTTAATGAGATCAAATTCTCCATGGTTCAAATCTTGCTCAAAATTGAAAAGCTTTATAGTACTAACAGGTTTGGGCATATGTAAATGTGTTCTCCAGTTGTCACCTGTCTTTCAATCTTACTTCAGGAATAAGTCACTCTTTCCACAAGCTTCTATGACTTTCTTGTTTCTGTCACTTCTCACTTGTTACCCAAAAGAAATCCATCCTGCTGCAATGGGTAAAACATTCCTTATCTGTCTCAAAACAGCTTTCCCCATTATTTGCATTTTCAAAACTTTTTCTAAACACATCCTGCATCTACTTAACTGTTTCCAAAAAGATGTGCGCTGGGGACACCTTCATTGAACCAGCAATGGTAGCAGTAAATGTCTTGTTCCTCAGAGAATTTGCAAGTTCAAAATCTCATGGTATACATGGAGAGTTTAGATTATAATTTTTCAATATTCCTTCCTGTACATTTATCAAAAACGAATTTCATCTGCCACTGGGCTGCCCAATTCTCCAGTATGATTAGAGCCATCTGGAGCATCTCCCAAACCTCATTAGTTTTTAACTAACCAAAATAGTATAGTGTTGCCAGGATATTTCACCATCTCCCTGTTTATGTTGTCCTCTTCATCATTAGCAAATACACTGAAATACATAGGTCCAAAAGCCACCACCCCATCTTTCAACTTCCCACATGAAGGAATACCCAGGTACTATTAATCACTGTTTTAATCCCTTAGTCACTTTTCACATAACCTATATATTCTGATTCATTATCCTGAGACCTCCTGAATATTAGTAAAAACTGGACAATTGGTATGATGGTAAAGAAGTAACATTTCATTTTCTGCTAACTTTTGCCAGTCAGAAATCAGGAACTGAGAGAACAGTGGAAAGACAATGAAAAAATGTGGGAAATATTTACCAAGTAATACTTGGCAGTGTTTCACAAAGTCAAGTCTTTTGTAATGCCAAACATCACAAGACTGCATAATGCCCTTCTCACCTTTAAGAACAGCAGGGCCTTCCAATAAGATCTTTAAGCCTCTGCTGAGTTTTGACTTTGACCTGGTTCTGGAAACAGGTTAAATCATATGACCTAGGTCTGTATATTTCTTTTCATATATTTGTGATAATGTTAGC
This sequence comes from Mellivora capensis, assembly GCA_004024625.1. NCBI lineage: Eukaryota > Metazoa > Chordata > Mammalia > Carnivora > Mustelidae > Mellivora > Mellivora capensis. The sequence goes on from PISX010003369.1 coordinate 76,478, forward strand.
CTAAGATATTATCATATTACCTATTAAATTGTTATGAAACACATGAACTATTTAATCCAATGTAATTAATAATGTGGGTCAAATTCTAAACTTTTTATTTTTCTAATGTATATGTATACATTCTAATGTATATTATTTATTCTAATCTAATGTATATGATTCTAATGTATGTGATGTATATGATTTATTCTAATGTATATGATTTATTATATATAATATATAATATACTATATATAATATGTAATAAATATTCTAATGTATATGATTCATTATATATATAATAATAAATATCTTATTAGGTAGAAAATCACAAAATATCTTCTTTTATAATGTATATTATATAGACTATATATATCACTAGCAAAATACCATAAAGGAAGAGATAATAATTAATTATTTAAATCACCAATTAGTTTAACTGACCTCATTTTGAAGAAGTAGATTTTCTGACTTAAATTACATAAATATTTTAGTCTTTTTCTTTTCTAATTATTTTGAAAAAAATAATAGATCGTTATGGTCTTTCATTGTGTTATTTTTCTTAGATTGTGTTTTTCTGTATTTCAAGAAACATATAATGGAGTAATAACAGGAATGTTCTGCAAGAACTGTGCCGATCCAAAACATGTGCGTGTATAAAATATTCAACAGTAAGAGTTCGTATATTTTGCATAACTCACACCCCCATGGTATCCAGGCTGTATGTATACTCTAAGTAATGGGATGATCTAAAAACCAAATGCTGAGGTGTCTGTTCCATTTTTATATTGCAGTTACTAAACTATCTGCACTAGAAGTCAAATGCTGATTTTATATTAATTACTCCTTTGGACATGTTCTTTCCTGCCATTCGTTACTTATTACATCACATATTTAGCAATGATGTCCAATCATCATGTGAAAACATGCGTTGGTAAATCATTTAAGTATTTTGTGAAATATTAAACAATTTAAAAATTAGTTAACAACATGACTTTGCTTTTCAAAGAAGAATCATCCAGTAAAAAAGAGAAATAAAAAGTAAAACTAAACAACCAAAACAGCAATGCCTTAGGAAGAGATTTCCTTGTTTAGAAGTCTAAATATAGTTCAGTTGGATTTACAAAGGGGAAGCTTTACAAGTGCTAATAGTATGCCACTTATTGGCATGCACAGTTTAGTCAGATTTTTTCCATTTCCATATGCATTCTGATTTGCAGCACATCCAATATGCACTGCTAACCTGTTTTCTTTACCTCCTTAATTATAAATCTTTGTAATTAAAAAAGTCAACCTTTACAATGATTCATTTAAATAAATTTAATTTAATCAATGCTTCTGAAATGGAAGACCTAGAATTCCAAAAACAACTTTTTCAGACTACTTTCAAGAGTGGTGAGCATTATAATGATAAGTGCTCATAAACTCCTTTTTTTCTACCTCACATATTTCCAAACAATTTAATGCATCTTGTAGCCCTTGTTCTTCTGTTAAATGAATATGCTAGGTTACTCACCCTTGCCCAGTTGGAAACAGTTTAGTCATCTAGATAAATAATATCTCCGGTACGTTATAAAGAAATTGAGTCTTTCCTTCTAGAAGAACACCACAGATGACTTGAAAATTGCATGAATTTACCTTTTAAAAACAGCGTATTTGGGTTACTTTTTCTGTGTTCAAGTCTTTTCATTTACTACATAGCCCTTGATAATATGGCTGACATCACTGAGTGAGACCTTAATTGACTAGCACCCACTACCCAAAATCTTTATCAAAGGAACATTTATGCCCTTCAATTGTAATGTTGCTATGAGACAGACATCTGATAATACACATATATCTTAACTTCTTTTATATCTTAGCTTCTTTTATAATGTATATATTTAGCTGAATCATCTAGATCTTCATTACAGAAGTTCAATTATATTTCACATATATAGTTAAGATGTTAGGAAAAGATACATATAATACAATGACAGGGAACATTATTAGCATTTTTATAAATATAATAGTATTTTTAAATAAACAGATTTTCTACCTAAAAATTCAATTAAACATATTTTTTCTTTTTCCATCTGGTTAATAGCTTATTTTTTGGTCTTAGGCATGTGATTTTGTTGTCAGAAACCAACTTCTGTGCTTTGAAGCCAAAATAGAATGCAAAGACAGAGTTTGGGATAAAGAGGAATGAGAGTTTTATTTGCTTTGTAGGGCAAAGTAGGCTACAGCAAGCCATGGCCTTCAAAAAACTGCAAGCCCCCCTGAAGGGAGATTTTATAGGAGAATACATGATCTAACTGGTTTCGACAGGAATTGTGTATACTGCCAGGCTCACTTGTCATGTTTTCAGGGTGGTTCCTGGTTCCTGAAACAAAAGGCTAAGAAGGGAAGAGGGTAAATTTGCAGAAGACAGGAAAAAGTTTACTTTAAAATCCAGCGTTGCTGAAACATTATTGTAGCACTTTTGATTTTTGCTCAACTTTACGATTTTAAGCAGTTTCAATTTTAGCTGTGTTAGAATTGAATCTTTATCAACTAAAGTAAGAAGCTGGGTTTCCTAACTTGAAATCCTTATTTGTCCTCATTAGTGAAAAAAATTTTAAAGCTATCCACTGTTTTCCATTTGCTTTGTAAATTTATGTTTTTATTCCCATTCAGGATTATCTAAATATAATTTCTATATTTTTTGCCCCAACTTCAATTTAGAAATACTTCCAACTCCAAGAAGTAGTCTTTACCTAGGCTCACCAACTGTTAACATTTTATAGCATTTGTCAAAACATTTGAGAGTTACTTAAAAACACGGTACTATTTTACTCCTCAATATTTAAGCATTGGTCTCCTAAGAACAATAGTATTATTCTACATGAAAACAGTGACATTTTCACAGCAAGAAATAAATATTAATACTACTAGTATTATATATATATATATATATGCATACACACACATATATGTGTATACACACACACACACACACACACACACATATATATATATACTTAGTCAATATTTGAATTTTCCTACTTGGCCCAATAAGGCCTTTTACAGCTGGATTTTTCTTTTTTCTTCTTTAGTCAGGATCTAATCTGGTGTCACTTTTTTAAAACTTAGTTATTTCTTTCATGTTAGAAACTGAAGAAGTGCTCAAAAACCAGTTTGTAATGCTAAAAAACATAGAAACCATCTTGAAATGATATTATTTCATTGGCCAAATTAGAGACAACTTTCCCTAAAATAAATATTGACAGAAATAGATTATAAAACATTGGTTAAGCAAAGAATCCATGAATCATTACTAACACCAAAAACAAATAATTGGGGCCATTTGGGTGGCTCAGTTGTCAAGCATCTGCCTTTGGCTCAGGTCATGATCCCACCATCCTGGGATCAAGACCTGGTTTAGGGTCCCTGCTCAGCGGGGAATCTGCTTCTCCCTCTCCCACTCCCCCTATTTGTGTTCCCTTACTTGTTGTCTCTCTTTGTCAGATAAATAAATTAAAATCTTTTAAAAAATATATAAATAAATAACTAAAATTGGTGACATGAGGAGGGGTGCTTTTCCTAACAGATTACTTTCTACTAATATATGTAGAAGAAATAAATGATAGAAAATCATCACATTACCACAAATATAGGGATGATTACTTTAACTAAAAACTACCAATGGATGCTAAAATTGTTGGTAAAAGAGTTGGAAAGTAGGTTACTCAGATAGTCTCACTGTATCATCCACAGATTTCATACTAACACCAAAAGAAAATAAAATAGTGAGTGGAGAGTGAGTGAGTGGAGAAATCTTGTGAATTACCTGAGCCAAATGATTAAACTTAGCAGCACCACTAATGGGAGGAACTGTCATTATATGCCCTCTGATGTGAAAGGACATAACATCAATTGAATAACAGGTTCAAGAAAGAAATGGAATCTATTTTGCAACTGACAATAGCATAACAGAGTCTGAGAAGTTTCTCAGAAATGGGACAACTAGCTGATTTAATTATGCTTATTTTGTTTTGATGGTATGTATATATGTTATGCCCCCCCCCACAAAAAACGGGTCCATGATTAAAGGAGCGAGACAGATATAAAGCGAAGGTCAAGCAAAGATTTATTTCGCGCCAAGCATCAAGAATCAAACTGACCGGCCAGGGCCGCGCCTTGGCTTCTCTTACAGAGAGGGCGACCCTTCTCTGTTTCACAGACTAGCTTTTAAGGGCAAAGGCCATGCAGTCGGGCCTAGCCACGCACAGGTGGCCAATGAGATTATAACACACAGAGAAAGCTGCACAGTGATGCTAGGTGACCAGTTGAATTACAATTTACCCTAGTAGACATTTGAACTAGCCTATCACACCTTGGTTAGAATTGGCACCAAAAAGGCTCCCAAAGGGTGGGGGACCATACTCCTTGGTAGCTAGGGAGACAGTATGCAACCCCCCACTGATCGGATGTCTCCACCTGGCCTGACCCACCCTTGTATCTATCTGGGTTTTGTTACCTGGAGCTGGTTATTAAGTAAATCCCCTGGGGGAAGGAGAGCAGGGACAGTTTAAGGGTTAAACAACAAGGTTATTATTTAACCTCAATGGAAGCCTCTGGCTAAAATATAAAAATATAAAATATTTATATATATATACCTATATATATATATAAATATATATTTATATATATAAAATAAAAATATAAAATAGGTCCTTAAAATATACTGTCTGATTTACAATTACAGGAGAAATAAAAGCCCTTTCTGGTTTCAGCCCCACATCAGGCTGCCTGCTCTACAGGAAGCCTGCTTCTCCTCCACTCCTCCTGCTTGTGTTCCCTCTCTGGCTGTCTCTCTCTGTCAAATAAATAAATAAAACCTTTAAAAAATGTTCAAATATATAATAGTAAGTTATATGATTTTCGAGATTAGTTTTTCTCTTCACATAAAAACAAAGAAACTTTGGTTTTGAATCATAGGACAAGTGACATAGTGTCACCAATTTGTTATCATGCCCTGGAAATTTGCATATTAACTTTTATAAAGTTATTTGAAAAATAAGTTAGTGTATCAGACAGATATATCTCCTTGCTTTTAAAACACATTAACTAGAGACAACTATAATCACATAATACATCTTTACTACAAAAAGAAAAAAAAATCATGGTCTAAGAATAGTCATCAAGGCATCTAAATTTTAGTTTTATCTATCTTTAAAGAACTTATTTGTAGGTATTCTTTTTTAATTGAATAAAATAAAGTCTCCCCTTTCCCAAACTACTTCAATACTTTGGTGACTTAAATGCAGAAAGAATTTTTTCATGGTGAAAAGACCATATAACCCCAGGAAAACCAGGGTTTATGATGGCCTTCAGCAACAGTACTATGCATGGCGCCTCTATAATTTTATTTGATCCAGAAAAAACAGCTTAAGTTATATAATGGACATTCTCTTCAAATTTCCTTTCTTTGCAGGCTTGCACATGTATTGTTTTATATATGCCAATGTCAGCCTTTGTGATACAATGCTGCCAAAAATACCCTTTGATGAATGCTAGTAAATTCAAATGCCTATATTACCCTGTAGTTTTTAAGGTTGGGGGTGGGAAAGAACAAAAGCCAAGTCTGGATAAATTATAGTCTACACTTGACATTGAAAATTGGGCCAAATACTCAAGGCTTCAAAAGATGGAATCTGTCCAGTCAGAATACCCACTTCTCCTCCTGTCCATGTTAATCAATGGGACCGCTTAATATAAAAGTCTTTATAGCGCATACCAGCAAATATGGGATCATACATTACAACACAATAATCTATAGTTAATGGATGTGGAGAATTTAGCAAAATTCCATGACATGTTGGAATGGCATATTATAGCTATGTTTCTTTCAAGTGAAACTGTAGCACATGATCTTGATTCTGAAATATTCATCTATTCCAATTGTAGAACTAAACCAAGGCTTTCTCTTGATGAAAAGGGTAGGATTTTCCACTCTCTATTTGCAAACAATTAATTATAAAATTTATTGTAAATCATTATTCAAGTGAAAAAGTCACGTACTGCATCATCAGTAACATGGTGAGTATCTATTATGACTATCCTTGGAGCATTTCATTTCAAAAATTGTCTGGCTTTGTTCCCAATTAATCCTAGATATTCTGTCTAATCATTTGAGGATCTCATATATCAGTTTTCAGGATCTATAAGCCCTTATCAAAATATGGCATAGTAAGACTAAAAGAGAGTTAATTTATACATGGTGGTGATATAAATTTTCACCCAAAAGGGCACTCTTCTCTCCCACCCCAAAGAACACTTTTGAAAGTAAAGGAGAAGGTATCCAGACAGGATGTCAGCTACCTTTGACTATCCTGCAGGGAAATGGGATCTATAGCAACTCAATTAAAATAACTCTTGCATACAATTAGATGAATCAGACCTGTAATTCTATCAAATGCCAGACTTGAGTCTCCAAAGACTTTTCCTCTTACTTTCCAATATATTATAACATCAACCCAAACTTAAAAAAACCTAACACGACAAGTATCTAAACTGTGACTTTTCTCCTGACTCTTCTTTTTCTTAATGTTAAAAAAGAGAGTCCCCAGGCCAACTCCCCACAGAATTCAGAGCTCAACCTCAGGTGGGGCTCGATCACAAGATCCATGAGATCAAGACCTGAGCTAAAATCAAGAGTCTGAACTTCACTTGAGGGCTCAGTTGACTCAGCAACCCAGACATCCCTATTTTCACTTTACTCTTGCTAACTCTGGTTGACCAAAAATTTTCCAACTTAAGGAGGTCAAGCTTACTTATATTCCCCTTGATGGTTATACAGGTGTATATTTAAGAAATTCTTCTCTCTCCTCAAAAAATAGAAAATTTACCCATGTTTTCTACTTAAGTTTTAAAATGTATCTTTAACACTTACTTATAATTAGTTTTCAATCTAGATGCAAATAAGTATCAGTTTGGCAAAAATTAAATTCTTACTACATTGAACTCTTCTGTTCATTAACTTTATTTGCATCTCCATTTATTTTTCTTATTAGTGCTTTCCAATATATTTTATAAAATTCTCTACTTAAGTTTTAGTATGGCTTTCCTTAGATTTATTCCTAGGAATTCACTGGCCTTTGTTATAATTGTCAGTTACACTTATTTTCAAATTTTATTTTTGCTTGCTGCTATTGAATAAGAACCTCCATAGATTTTAGTATCTTTATCTTAAGGATATCTAAACTAACTATTATTAAACTTATTACTAATAAAATTTAACTGTAATTACTTCTGGGTTGTATATGTAAACAATCATAGCATTTACTGTGTTTCTTATTCTAATCATTTGTCAGCATTTATTTCATTTTTTCAAAATTTCTTTCTGTACTGGCTAGCACATTTAGTACACAATTAAAGTAGTGGTAATGATGTCTTTATTTCTTCTTATTTTAGAGGAGATGCTTCAAATATTTTCAGTTGAGAATAGTATTTACTGTGGTTTTTTAGTGGATACCTTTAATGGATTACTTGTTAAGAGATTTAATGATGAATAGTTGTTGATTATTGTCAAATATATTTTTCTGTTTCTTTTAAATTTATCATATGGTGGTTATCACACATTTATCCTTCTTTCATTTTTTTTATGTGGTAGATTAACATTACAAATTTTCTAATGTTAATCCAAACTTAAATCCTCATATAAATTCAACTTGCTTATGATTGATATAACTTTTTATACTGTAAGACTTGGCTTTTGAATATAAAGGGTTTTGATCTGTATTTATAGCAAGATTGATCTGTAAATTGGTTTTCTTTTATTTTTTTAATTTTATTTATTTACTTGAGTGAGAGAGAGCATGAGAGGGGAGAGGGTCAGAGAGAGAAGCAGACCCCCTGCTGAGCAGGGATCCCAATGTGGGAATCCATCCCAGGACTCCAGGGTCATGACCCAGGGCAGAAGGCTGTCACTTAACCAACTGAGTTGTCCCTAAATTGGTTTTCTTATCATTGTCTATCATTTTCTAGATTTAGAATCAAGATTATACTAGCTTAATGGAAATGATTGTGAGGTGATCTAACCTACTGTTTGTTTCATATACTTAAAATGATCTGTTCATGGAAATTGCGTAGAATTTGCCTGTGAAACCATCTGGACCCAGGGTTTTCCCACAAAGTCTTTCAAATGACTTCTTCTATTTCTTAATAGTTGTAAGAACATTGATGTGTGTGTGTGTGTGTGTGTGCTTTTAAATAATTTAGCTTAATAAATTTTTGTTTATTATGTATTTGACCATTTTACCTAAGTGTTCAAAATAATTAAATAAATTTAATAATAAGAGTCTCCACTGAATTGTATAATTCATTTTCCTATTTAGTGATTTTAGATGATTTCTCCTTTCATCTTTTTCTTCATGCACCTTATAGATGGTTTGCCTATTTTACTGGACTCTTCAAAACACAAATTTGTTTTTTGACCTCTATGTTGTACTTTCTTTCTCTTTTACTTTCTAATGTTATCTTTATTTTACCTTATTTTTCCACAGATCTCTAAATTTATTTTTTTTGTGTTTTTATTTTCCTCACTGCTCAAATAGGAAGTTACTTCATTTAATTTTCAGCCTTACTTATCTTCTAATTCACTACTTAGAATTATAGCTTTCTACTTAATATCCCTTTTGCTCAGTTCCCAAGATGTAATATATAGCAATTATATAATTTGTTATTAAATATTTATGTTAAATATATTCCTCAGTATTTCTTACAAAATTCTTATGTTGCTATTATAAATGGTTTTTCTTCCTATTTCATTTTCCAATTGTTTATCCTTAGTGTGTAAAAAGTGATTTTTTTAATGACTTTGTATCGTTGTATCAAAATAATTGAGATTTCTTTTATGATCTTATTTTTGAACAAGAGTCATTCAAAGAATTTATTTACATTAACAAATGTATGGAAGTTATGTAATTTATATTTTTGTTCCAGCTTAACTGCAATTTGTATTCTTTCTGTTTGTCATTTTTTTCCCTTAACTATTGAGGAGAAGCCAATTTATATAGATATTGAACACACACTTGAGAAGAATAGATGATCTTTAACTATTGTACTACAGTTAATAATATAAATTATTTATGTCTAATAATAGCAGTATTATTTTTTCATTTCACTTCCCACTACTTCATTGTTAATTGTAGGTAGATAGGTAGATAGATAGGACAGACATATCCTCAAACTTAAACTATTAGATTCATATACATATGTATACAGTGTGTTTATGTTCTTCCAATCCAGTTTATTGACTCTTGTTCAAATATTTTTTTTAAAGATTTTATTTATTTATTTGACAGAGATCACAAGGAGGCAGAGAGGCAGGCAGAGACAGAGGGGGAAGCAGAGTCCCTGCCTAGCAGAGAGCATGCTGCGGGGCTCGATCCCAGGACCCTGAGATCATGACCTGAGCTGAAGGCAGAGGCTTAACCCACTGAGCCGCTCAGGCGCCCCTCAAATATTTTCTATAGCTTCATTAATTTTTTTCTCCCTAACCTATCAATGATTGAAAAAGGTCCCTTGAACCCTCAAACTATGATTGAAATTTTTACAATTTATCTTTATAATCAAATCATTTGATTTATATATTTTAGTCCATAAATTAATAATATTAGTTTAAAATTCATTTGTGTCCCTGAGGATTTATCATTATATTGTGACTCTTTATCCATAATAATGTATTTTTAAAAAAATGTTTAAAGATTTTATTTATTTATTTGAGTGAGAGAGAGGGAGAGCAGAGGGCCAGAGGGAGAAGCAGAATCCCAACTGCATAGGGTGTCTGATATAGGGTTTAATCCTGGGACTCCAGGTTTTCTCCTAGTGCTAGAGTTTTGCAGTTCTTGGTCTCTGCTGGATGTTCTTGCTGATATTCTGGGGGAGGGGCCTGTTGTGTGCTGATTCTTAAGTGTTTTTGCCCTGGACAGAATTGCACCACCTTTGCCAGGGGGCCAGACTAAGTAATCTGCTCCAGATTGTTTTGTTCCCTGAAGGCTTTCCACACCACTTTAGAAGATGAGAATGAAAATGATGGCCTCCCAGTCTCCAGCTGTGGAGCTGAGAGCTCAGGGCCCCACTCCTCAGTGCATCCTCAGGAAAATACAATCAGTCACTCTAATCTCCCTGGTCTCCATCCACACTCTGGGCTCACCCAGCCTGTGACTGACATATACCACAAACCACGGTGGCAGCTCTGAGCTAAGAGCCCAGCCCTGGGCTTGCTGATTGCAGCCAGCTTCCCTGCTCTGATGCCTGGGAACTTGAACACAGTCAGGCACCCCTGTTCTTCCTATGACCCCAAGGATCCTGAGACCATACTTTCCTGCCTACAATTCCACCCTGCTTTGCCACCTGAACACCTTTCAGGCAGAGACATCCCTCACTGGAGCAGACTTCTAAAAGTTCCGATTCTATACTCTGTTGCTATATCACTTTCTGGTAGTCAGCTTATGTAGCTCCCTCCCGCATGGCTTATCTTCCCACATATTACCTCAGATTCACTTCTCTGCACTTCGTACCTTGCAGAAAGTGGTCACATTTCTATTTGTAGAGTTGAAGCTATTCTTTTCTTAGATCTCAAGATGAGTCTGTAAATGTTCAGAATGATTTGATAGCTATGTAGCTGAATTCCTGGGACCAGATGAAAATAAAATCTCCCATTCTTCCACCATCTTGAACTATAACTCTCTCCTTAATTTTTTATTTGCTGATACTTCTTTGTGTATCTTTTTTTCCCTTACTACTTTTTTTCTTCCTACTGATTTGGGAATAGCAAACTCTATTATTTTAGTCTTATTGCAGTTACCCTTGAAATTTGGCCATGTATTTTTCAATCTACCCCGTTCTAATGAAAGGGATTTTTTACTTTCATTCCTTAATGACACAATGCTGTTAAAACTCAGAATACCCTCTATTTCAACTCACATGCTGTTTCTGCCCCATTCTGTCTCTTAAAATATGTTAACACCACATTAGACATTATTTTTATTATAATTAATAAAGACATTTTTGTTTCTAATTATATATTTACTCACCAACTTATTTACTCTTCTTGCATGTTATTCTCCCAAGATTATTTTCATTTTTTCTTGAATAAATTCTTTAAAAGTTCCTTTAGTGTATACTTCTTAATGTAACCTACTTTTATTTTATCTGTTTATTTCTTCAGATAAGTCCAGATCTTAAAAGATACATTTGTGAGGTATACAATCGGTAGTAGTAGTATTACTTGAGATAGTTTTACCTCTATCTTATTGATGTTGGGAAGTTTACTTCAATATACATATTTCTTCTTATATGTCATTTTCCATTCTATTCTAATCTGATTGTTTTAAAATAATTTTCTGCCTCTGGTAAACTGCAATATCTTTACAAAATCCTTTGCCTGAACTTCTTTTTATTTATCCAGCTTAAAATGAGTTGTTTCTGAAATCTGTAGATTCATATGTTGTTTTTTTTTTTAATAATTATGTCTTGAAACTTTTCAGATATTTCTTCTTTAAACATTGTCTCTCCTCAATTCCATTTTCTCCTTCTGGAATCAAGACTCAATTGTACAAATAATTGAAAAGAAGAGGCAAAATTTGCCCTTTTTCATAAATTTTAATTTTTTTAAAATCATGGTCTCCATATCCTGTTGTAAGTTCTCCAGATGTATTTTTCATTTTAATTTTCTTTTCAGTTTGTCCAGTTTGCTCATTATTATCATCAATGCATTTTGGAGATTATATATATGTGTGTGTTATATGTATATATTTTTTATTTAGTTTGTCTAATCATGCCTGAAATTTTCTTATTACCTTCACTGCCAATATATGTTTAAACCTTCTGTATTCTGACTTTAATCATTTTTATATCAAATGAATGTGGAGGAATCTACATCTTTTTTTTTGGTTTTATTTTTGTTTGTTTATTTGTTTGGGTTTTGTTTTTGTTTTTCCCATTTTGGCTAATTCTAATTCATGTGTCTGGTGATTTCTGATTATAGGTTTATATTTGTTTGACTTTTACCGTTAGCCATTTTAGTCATGCTAAGTAAGATCTTCTTTCACCTGGCTCAAGACACAGTACCTGATGACAGATCCCTGCATTGTATCTGCATTTTCCCTCAAGGCAACAATGTTTCTTGCTCCTCAATATTGCAGGCACCCAGTTGAATCCATTTTTATGGGATATCCTTGATACGTTCCCTTTTTATTACAAACCCAGCAATACATTCAAAAAGTAAAATTTATTTAGATCTAGTAATAATACAAATGGGGGTAATCCTAGGGTTTCTTGTTTGTCATAGTGTCAGAAATAGAGGTCTGCTCCTACACATACCTGTGTAACTTTTCTTTTTCAGATTTGAACATTTGCTTAATCGTGTACATATAATACACTGCTCTGATAGTTTGCAATGTTGATGGAGACTCACCCTGTTTCTGTTTTCACTGCAGTATTTTCTTATATTAGTTATTCTATAATTATTAGTATATCAACTTTATTATTACAGCCAGTTATGGAAAAGTATTCTTATCCCCTTCTGGTAAGGCATTTTAATTTAAATCAGCTAATCTGTTACAACATAGGAAAGATAATGTATGCATCACATAAAAACTCCTTAAAGTAGATTTTGATTTTTTTCATTTTTGTAGTCTCTGAATCTAGGACAATGGCTCTTTTATGGGTCATCTAATAAATGTATATTGAATTAATATAAATATATGCAGGAGGAAATAAATGAAGGAAGGAAAGAGGGAAGGAAGGAAAAAGAAAAGAAGGTAGGGGAAAAGGTAGTGGCATTGTCCTCAAATAAATAAAAGTCCTTATTTCACACAATATAGATTATCTAGTAAAAAATTAATATTGATTTTTAGTTAGTTGTTTATATATAAAAGGTAAAGTGACCAGAGAGCATAATAACCTATTTATTGTGTATTTATTCATTTTATTCCATAATAATGTACATTCCCCTTTGGATCTGCTTATGGATTATGTTGGTTGCAAGTAGGTTAAAGGTTATATAAATGCAAGTATGAGTAAGTATTCAAAAAATTCTCATTCAGGGGCACCAGGGTGGCTCAATGGCTTAAGCCTCTCTCTTCAGCTCAGGTCATGATCTCAGGGTCCTAGGATTGAGCCCCGCATCGGGCTCTCTGCTCAGCACGGAGCCTGCTTTCCCCTTTCTCTCTGCCTGCTGCTCTGCCTACTTGTGATTTCTCTGTCAAATAAATAAATAAAATCTTTAAAAAAATAATTAAAAAATTTCTCATTTAAAAATGCTATGTACTCTGGTTATTGTATTAAATCCACACAAAATTATGTTGTTGTTATAGGAAAAGTATTAAATAGCCAGGCATCTTTATTGTGAATCCACTATCCATCATTCATTATTATAATCTCTTCTCCTGAACTGATCATTTTATTCAAAGTTTATAAGTAATACTTGACAATTTGGCTGATAAAAAAGGGGGGGGCACCTGGGTGGCTCAGTGGGTTAAGCCTCTGCCTTCCACCCAGTTCATGATCTCAGGGTCCTGGGATTGAGCCCCACATCAGGCTCTCTTCTCAGTGGGGAGCCTGCTTCCCCCTCTCTCTCTGCCTGCCTCTCTGCCTACTTGTGATCTCTCTGTCAAATAAATAAATAAAATCTTAAAAAAAAAAACAACTATAGGTTAAGCTATATCTCATTTAGAGTCACCTAATTAAATTTAATAATAAATATGATAAATATAATCTCAACCAAAACATTTGATCTTGAAATTCCAAAGATATTCTGGAGATCCTTAAATAATTGTTTCATACATCTGTGTTTTACAAGATTGCCTGTGGCACCCTGTAGGAATTGATTCCTATAAATCATATATAAGTGGATAGGCTGATATGAATGCTCAAAAATATTAAACAGTATATTTTACTGTAACACATTTAACCCATGTCTGTTAAACTAAAACAGAATTCTAAAATTCCATCACTTCAAAAAGTCAATATAACATATTTTTGGGTTGTGATGTAACATTATTCTAATTCTCACAAGATTATTCTGCCAGGTATCAAGTCGCACCCAATTCTGCAATTATGTTGGAGTGTGTCCTGAGAAACTCTAAGTATTGACCAGCTTCATTATGAGTTCATAGATCTGTACGCATGGCTGGAATCCACCCTACCTTAAAGCTAAAGAAATGTTGTCAGTGATTTAAGGACTTGCAGATATTTAAAAGTCTAGAAAAGTGGAAACACTAATTACATGATTAATAGATAGAGACATAGATGGAAAGATAGATACATAAATTTTGGCATTTTTTTGGTGTTTATAGTAACTTATTTATTAATTTATTTATTATTTTATTTATTTTTTATTTTTTATTTTATTTTTATTTTTATTTTATTTTTTATTTTATTTATTTTTACTTATTTTTTATTATTAATTTATTATTATTATTATTTATTAATTTATTCTAAATTACATGCGTATTGAAGATAGATACAAGTCCTAGTGCAGACAAGCAATCATTAATACCACCATTAAAAATTTAACTCAACTCAAGAATAATTTACTATCCTCTATTCTGTTAAATAAATCAATTAAGGAACATTAGTAATTTTACTCTTAAAAAACAGTTTATATTTATTACTTTCCCCAAAAAATAAACTTATGATAATTAGTCTAAATATATCTTTCATTTTTTTTTTTTAATAGGAATTCCTGGGGCACCTGGGTGACTTAGTTGATTAAGCATCCCACTTGGTTTCAGCTCAGGTCATGATCTCAGGGTCCTGAGATCAAACTCTGCATCCAGCTCCATGTTCATTGGGAAGTCTGTTTGGGATTCTCTCTCTCTCTTTCTGCCCCTTCCCTCCATGTGCACATTCTTTCTCTAAAATAAATAATAAATAAATCTAAATAAATAAATAAAGGCATTTCTATTAAAATGCTAATAATAATGACCAATATTTATTAAACTGTTTTAATTTACTAGTCTCATTTTTCTCTCATATTAACTCTGTGAGTTGGACTGATATTATCAGCCATTTTTTTTGCTAAGGTTACTGATATTTAGAAAAGTTCAATAACATGTCCAAAGTCACACAGCCCTCACAGAGAAAAAATGAGGACTTTAATTCAGGCTTTATGATTCTAAGCCAATTATACTTTCCACTACAATATGGTTATTATTTTTCTCTCATAAAAAGTACATCAGACTGTTCATTATGTTTGATTGGGAGCACCCCAATTAAAATGTGTATATAGCTTATCTTTAGGATAATCAATATTTAAAGATTTTTCAAAAATAGATTTCTTAACAATTTCTAAAATCCAAGTATCTAAAGATTTTTACCAGTTATACCTACTATATTTATACTACAATAGGAGATTTTATTTTTATGATCCTACTACCTATATCAGTTAAGACTTCAAATGTTTACAAAAAGCATTTATAATATTTAATTTATTCTTTAGTTTTTTTCCTTTTTCTAAGAAAAAAAACTGAGTGTGTTTTTCACTGAGTTACAAAGACTTGGGAAAAAAACGTTGTTTTCCATTTTGTCTTTTTTTTTTTTTTTTTTTTTTTTTTTTTTTTTTTTTTTTTTTTTTTTTTTTTTTTTTTTTTTTTTCCAAGCATTTAGCTTTAAAGGCTTTTCTGGAGTTTTGTTTCTATGAAAGCACTTTGGATCATAATTTATGAGGTAGGTTGAATCAGATAATAATGTATGCCATTTATACTTTATCATACTCACATAGCTTTATGGGTGTGTACCTTAGAGGCATGGAGGCAAATTTTTATTAACACATGTTTATACATAATTGACCAATTGGGAAGTGGTAAGAAGTAATGGCTGTGATTTACATAGACTAAGAAATGTCTTAGAGCACCTCACCCTGTCTGGAGCCCCCACTGTGACAGATGAGCCAATGCCTGTGGGGGATGACAGCATGCTATTTATGACATTTCCTTCTGAGACAATTAAGTAACATATGCCAAGACCATAGGGATTATCTTTGAGCTACACAGTATGTAACTCTATCTGAAGAGAAATATAATATTTTACAAATTTGACAAACCATAAGAAAGCTTAAATTGATTCACCCATTTTAATAAATGCAATAACTTTTTTGTGCCTTAATAAGATTTATTTCTTGATAAGGGTATGTTATAAAAAATTAACATGTTATATGCATGTATTATTCAGAAAATATGGCATATTTATTTTGTTGGGGTATAATGTTCATAATGAACTCTACACAGGCAACTTATTTTAACAGCTGCTTTCCCATTCTGTATTCAAACCAAACCAAATGGAAAAGTTGGTTCACTGTAGAAATAAAAACTAATTTCTTATGGTAGTACTGCACTATTACTCAGCATGCTATAAATTTGGGAAAGACAATGGGTTGACCTGGGAGAATAAATGGTAAGGAAGGGAAGATTTAGATATCAAGATGGTTACCCCTCTTCTAACATTGTCTTCAGTGACACTGTTGAACTTGGCTCAGTGTAGTGCTGGGTTTATTGGGAGAATTTATATGGCCCAAGCTATGGCTTTTAAACACTTTAGGTTTACTATTTCCTTTTTATTATTGAAGTCATTGAGGTCTAGGGAGATTTATCTAGAAATGCAAGTTCCAGTTGGAAGCTGATTATAAATTAGAAAGAATACATTTGAGAATGCTAGGAATAGAATCAGTAGAGTGGGGGTTCCAAGATGGTGGCAAAGGAAGATTGGAATTAACCTCCTCCCATGGACACATCAAATCTACAGCTACATATGAATTATTTCCCTTTGAAAAAAATATCTGCAAACTAGACAAACTGCTCTCTACAACAAAAAATAAAAGGACCACACTGAAATGGGAAAGAGGCAGACACAGTCGGACAAAAAAACCCCATGCTCATGGATGGCAGCACACAATAGAGAGAAATTTCAACAGAAAAGCACTTCTTCCAGAGGAGTGAGGGGTTGGTGCCCACATTAGGTGTCCTCATCCCAGGATCTACACTAGAGATATGAGACCTCAGTATGTCTGGTTTGGAAAACTAAGGAGCAGACATCAAGGATCCCAAACTGTTGTAGGAAACAGATTTCCCTCTTAGAGGGCTCATATAGGGTCTTACTTGCCTTGAGAGCCAGTGAAAAAACAGCACTTTGAAAAGTAACTAGACTAATTGGAGGAAGATTCATTTGTTGATCTGGGGGCATTGACCGGAGAGGTGGGGGACAGTAGAGACGTTCCTCAAAGATGAAGGTAATGGCAAATGCTGCTATTGCACTCTCCATATAGCCTAGTAGCACAGTCAAGCAAACTCTCACATAGTACCTACCATTGATTCATTGGGATGAATGGGGATGAGAATTCATGGCAATTTGCTGAGACTGGATAACATGGACAGTTGCAGCAGACCCCTGCTCCCTGGCTAGGGTAGGTGAGCAGGAACAGTCATAGAGTTCTCTAGATTCTTAACTAAATTCTGTGAACACAGGCAGTTGCAATACTCCCTTGTCCACTGGCTAATGAACTCAAGCCATCATGGCATGTTACTTTTCTTTGCCTAAAGCTGTCATCCAGGGATAGACAAGGTACTATCCTGATGCATTGCTGAAACCCATGGGCAGGTGCAGCCAAGACATTTGCCCCACTTCCTTTCTGAACATGGAGAATATACCCCACCTCCATCACTTGCTAAAGCCAGTGGTACACAAAGTCCAAAGAGGGACACCTCTTATTTACCTGGCCCTGGTGGCCAAGAGGGTTGGGGTTCAGAGCTCCACAGGACTGTAATAATTGGAAAGATAGTTCTTGACAGACCAATATCCCGAGGGCACTACACAGAGAGCAGACTGAAACACTATCCCAGTTTTCCTATAAAAAAGGCCTCCTTACTTAGTTTGGAGCTTCAACCTGAGGGATAGGTTTCAGGTTTTTCACATATGTAGAGACTAAGGAGGTATTCTCAGGAAATGTAAGCAGGGAGGCATCATCCTTGTGTACCCCCTTGGCCTCACTAAAGCTCAATAAAACTTCCCAGAAAGGAGCTTATACACTTCTCTGGAGTCCCAGTTTTTGAAACTGTTGCCCAAAGACACCTTCAATCTCCTGATCTAGGAGTCAACAGGGATTACAATTGAAGCCCCAAAGAACTATATAAATTTGCATACTTTAGAAGGTTTTGCTTTAGGGTCTGGCTTCGATCTCCCTGAAACTATGTGCTAAGTGCTTTGCTTGTATCACTGACAGATCTTCACGTACTCTAAATAATGAGGATATGGAAGGAACAAATTTGGCTGTTATGACAATCACAAAGGTTTGAGAGACAACCAAATTTAGGGCAAGGTTGAATAAGAAGGATCATGACCTAAACAAAGCTACTTTTTCAAGAGTGAGAGAGGTAGCTGTTTCACCTAATACACAGAAACCAACACAGAATCAACAAAATGAGAAAACGAAGATATGTTAAAAAAAAAAAAAGACAAAACCTCAGAAAAAGACCTTAATGATATGAAGATAAGTAACTTACCTGACCAAAAATTCAAAGTAATGTCATAGGGTGCTTACTGAATTCTGAAGAATGAATGAACACATTGGGAACATCAGCAAAGAGATAGAAAACCTAAGAAAGTGCCAAAAAGAGTAACAGAGCTGAAGAATACAATAACTGGATTGAAAAAATCCAGTAAGAGGGCTTCAAAAGCAGACTGAATGAGGTGAAAAAACAGATCAGCAAATTAGAAGATGAAGTAATGGAACTCACCCATTGACATAGCATGACATAGCATGACATAGCAGCAAAAAAGAAAAAGAATTTTGAAAAATGAAGATGGAAAAGATAAGAATAATAAAAAGAAAAGAAGTAAGTAAATAAATAAATGAGATCAGTTAAGGGACTTCTAGATCAACATCAAGTAGAATGGCATTTACATTATAGGGCTTCCAGAAGGAAGAAAGACAGAGAAAGGAGCAAATAAAATTTTTGAAGAAATAATGGCTGAAAGCTTCCTTAACCTAGATAAGGAAACAGACATCAAGTTCCAGAAAGCCCAGAGATTTTGAAATAAGATGAACCTAAGGAGAGCCACACCTAGACACATTTTAATTAAAATGTCTAAAGTTAAAAATAAAGAGAGAATCTTAAAAGCAGCAAAAGAAAAACAACTTGTTACATACAATGGAAACCCCCAAAGGCTATCAGCAGATTTCTTCACAGAAATTTCGCAAACCAGAAGAAAGTGGTATGACATATTCAAAGTCCTGAAATAAAGAGATAAATATTTTTCCAGACAAGAAAAAGCTAAAGGAGTTTATGAAGATATTTCTTTAAGCTAAAAAGAAATGGCACTAATCAATAATAAAAACAATATACAAAAGTAAAAATCTCACTAGAAAAAATAAATATATAGTAAAGGTAGATAATTAATCCCTTTTAAAGCTACTAAGATAAGCCTCAGAGCAACTGAGTCAGTCAGTTAAGTGTCTACCTTCAGCTCAGGTCATGATCCCAGGGTCCTGGGATACTTCTCCCTCTCCCTCTGCTTGCCCCTCAGCCCCTGCTTGAGGTCTCTCTCTCTCTCTCTCTCAAATAAATAAGTTAAATTAAAAAAAAATAAAGCTACTAAGATGTTTAAAAGACTAAAGTAATAGCATTAGCTAAGACAACAGTAATTAGTTAAGGGATACACACAAAAAAATGTATAAAAAGTGACATCCAAAACATAAAACATAGGGTATTAAAACTAGAGTTTTGAAATGTGTTCAAACTGAAGTTGCTATCAAAATAGATTGTTACATATAAATGATAAAAAAAAAATGTAACCAAAGTAAACAGAGTAAATACACAAAAGAAAATGAGAAAGGAATCTAAACATAACACTAAAGAAAGCCATAAAACCACAGGAGAAAAGATAAAAAGAAGAAGAAATGAACAGAGAAGAACTATAAGAAAACAGCCCTGGAAACAAATAACAAAGTGGTAATTAGTATGTACCTATCAATAATTGACTTAAATGTAAATGGAATAAATTCTTCAGTCAAAAGACATAGTATGGCTAAATGGATTAAAAAAAAAGATACATGTATATAATGTCCACAAGAGACTCACTTCAGAAGTAAGAACACACACAGACTAAAAGTGAAATGATGGAAAAAGATATTTTATTTCAATGGAAACAAAAATTAAGCTCGTCTGTACTCACATCAGACAAAATAGACTTTAAGACAAAGGCTGTAATAAAAGACAAAATCACTATATAATGATAAAACAGTCAATCCAGCAAGAAGATATAATATTTACAAATTTATATACACCCAACATAGAAGCATCAAAATATAGAGAGTAACTATTAACAGACATAGAGGGAGAAATTGACAGTAATACAATAGCAGTAGGAACCTTGCACAGCTCACTTACATCAGTAGATAGATCATCAAACAGAAAATCAATAAAAAAACATTGCGCTTAAATGACACTTTAACTCAGGTGGGCTTAATAGATACATAGAGAATATTCCATCCAAAAACTGAAGAATGCGAATTTTTCTCAAGTGCATATGGAACATTCTCCAGGATAGATCACGTTAGACCTCAAAACAAGTCTCAATAAATTGAGGAAGATGGAAATAATACAAACAATCTTTTCCAAATAGAATGGCATGAAACTAGAAATAGATTACAAGAAGAAAGCTGGAAATATGATAAATATGTGGGGATTTAACAACATGTTATTGAATAACTATTAGAAGAAATAAAAAGAGAAATAAAACCTAGAGATAAACAAAAACAGAATTATGACATATCAAAATCTGTGGGATGCAGCAAAAGTCATTCTAAGATGAAGTTCATAGTAGTACAAGGCCACATCAAGAAACAAGGTAAACCTAAAGTAAACATTTTAACTTTATACCTGAAAGAATCAGAAAAGGAAGAATAAAGCCCAAAGTTAGTAGAAGGAGGAAAATAAAGTCCAGAGTGAAAATAAATGAAATGGAAAAAAAAAAGAAAAAAAAAAAAGAAAATAAATGAAATGGAGACAAAAAGAAGACAATGGAAAAGATCAATGAAATGATCTGGTTATTTGAATAGATAAACTAAATTGACAAACCTGTAGCTAGACTCACCAAAACAAAAAGAAAGTTCTCAAATGAGTAAATCTGAAATGAAAGAGAAGTTACAACTGATACCACATAAGTACAAAGGATCATAAAAGACTGCTATGATCAATTAGATGCCAACAAATAGATAATATAGGAGAAATAAATGATTTTCTAGGAATTTACAACCTTCTAAGACTGAATCACAAAGCAATATATAATATGAATAAACTGATTACTAACCAGGGCATTGAATCAGTAATCAAAACCTCCCAACAAACAGAAGTCCAGGACCAGACACTACTACCAAATTGGTTAGTACTACTAAACATTAGAAGAGAATTTAATACTTATCCTTCTCAAACTCATCCAAAAATCTGAAAAGGAAAGAAAGCTTCCAAACTGACTTTATGAGGCTAGCATTACCCTGATATGAAAACCACAGAACAATACCACAAAAGAAGAAACTTTCCAATATTCCTAATAAACATAGAGGTAAAAATCCTTATCAAAATATTAGTAACTACATTAAAAGGATTATATGTCATGATTATGTGGGATTTATTCCAGGGATGCAAGGATGTCTGCAAGTTAATCACACTGATACAACTCATTAACAAAATGAAATATAAAAATCACATGATCGTCTAAAAATTATTAGAAAAAACATTTGAAAAATGCAATATCCATTTATGATTTAAAAAAAAACTCTCAACAAAGTGGGTATAGAGAGAATGTACCTTAACATAATAAAGGTCATA
This sequence comes from Mellivora capensis, assembly GCA_004024625.1. NCBI lineage: Eukaryota > Metazoa > Chordata > Mammalia > Carnivora > Mustelidae > Mellivora > Mellivora capensis. Next base: position 98,311 of record PISX010003369.1, read on the forward strand.
TATGACAAAACCACAGCTAACATTATACTCAAAGGTGAAAAGCTGAAAGCTTTTCCTTTAAGATCAGGAAACAAGACAAGGGCGTCCACTATCCCCACTTATATTCAATGTAATATTAGAAGTCCTAGCCACAGCAATTAGTCAAGGAAAAGAAATAAAAGCATTCCAAATCAGAAAGGAAGAAGTATAGTTGTCACTCTTTACAGATAGCATAATATAATATATAAAAGACACTAAAGACTTCACCAGAAAACTTTTTAGACTAATAAATGAATTCAATAAAGTTGTAGGACAAAAAAAAATCAATATACAAAATCTGTTGCACTTATATACACTAATGAACTCTCAGAAAGAGAAATCAAGAACAATCCTATTTACAATTATATCACAAAGACTAAAATAGCTTGAAATAAATTTAACCAAGGAAGGGAAAGACCTGTACACTAAAAATTATAAGACACTGATGAAATTGAAGAATACACAAATAAATGGAAAGATAATCCATGTTCATAAATTAGAAGTAATATTGTTAAAATGTCCATACTACCCAAAGCAATCTACAGATTCAATGCAATCCCCATCAAAATTCCAATAGCATTTTTCACAAAAGTAGAGCAAATAACTCTAAAATTTGTATGGAAGCCCAAAAGACTCCAAATAGCCAAAGTAATCTGGGGAAAGAAGAACAAAGCCAGAATATCATGATCCCTGATTTCAAAGTATACAATAAAGCTATAGTAACAAAACAGTATGGTATTGGGATTTAAAAAAAAAAAAAAAAGACAGGAGAAAGAAAAGCAAAAATAAACAAACAGGATCACATGAAACTAAAAAACTTCTGTATCCTGAAGGAAACTGTCAACAAAATGAAAAAGCAATCTACTAAATGGGAGAAAATATTTGTAAATCATATATCCAATGGGGGTAAATTTCTAAAATACGTAAATAACTCATACAACTCAACAACAACAACAAAGAAAATGAAGAAGTCTGATTAAAAAATGTGCAGAAGGTCTGAATAAACATTTTTACAAAGAATACATACAGATGGGCAACAAGCACATGAAAAGATTCTCTACCCCGCTAATCACCAGGAAATGCACACCACAATATATCACCTTATACCTGTCACAATGGCTCTTATCAAAAAGACAAGAAGTAAGTGTTGGCAAGATTTTGAAGAAAGGGAATGCTTGTGCATTCTTTTTGGGAATGTAAATTGGTATATTCTATACACAGTATGAAAACCATAGGGAGTTTTCTCAAGAAATTTAAAATAGAGTTACTTTATGATCCATAATTCTCCTACTGAGTACCTATCTGCAAAATACAAAAATGCTGATTCAAAAAGATACATGCATCCTCATGTTCATTGTAATACTACAATAGCCAAGATATAGAAACAACCTAAGTGTCCACTAATGGACAAACAGATAAAGAGGATGTCACACACACACACACACACACACACAGAGTAGAATATTACTTAGCCATAGAAAATTTAAAAAATAATGAAATCTTGCATTGCAATAACCTGGATGGACCTTGACAGTATTATGTTGAATGAAATAAGTGGGACAGAGAAACAAATATTACAAGATTTCACTTACATTTTGAATCTAAAAAATAAATCAAAACCAAATCCATATTCACGGATACAAAGAGCAGATTCAATTGATTGTTACCAAAGGAATGGGAGAAAAGGAGCAAGTGTGTGAAGGAGATTAAGAAGGACAAACTGCCAGTTTCAGAATGAATAAATCAAGGGAATGTAATGTACAGCACAGGGAATACAGTCAATAATATTGTAAAAACTGTATAGTGACAGATGGTAGCTATATTTATTATGGTAACCATTTTGCAATGTATACAGATGTTGAATCATTATGTTGTAGGCCTGAAACTAATACACTGTATGTCAATTATACCTCAATAAGTAAAAAGAAAAAAAATCAGTAAAATATCTGGCATTTGGAATAATTGTATCTTGGGGACCATGTGTCTCTATAGGCAACTCACATCCTTTGCACTAAATAATAACTCAAGAAATATTTGTTAAACGAATGAATAGAAAGAAGAAGTAGTTTTTCTGCCCATCTTCTTATATTTCTTATTTCACTCAATTTGATTAATGACATTATTTGCATTGTGTCTCTAAATTACATGCTGCAAGGTATTGGACCTACAGATATGATGACTTCTTATCCTAAGGTAAAGTGTGTATGAGGTCATCACTGGTAAATAATCTCAGTCATGACCTAGTTTTTAAAGACCTCTATAAAGACTAGTTTCTGGTAATTATAAAAGAAAAAGGAAAGAGGGAAGGAAGGAAAGAAGGGAAGGAGGAAGGAAGCAAAAAGAAAGAAGAAAAAAAAGGAAGGAAGGAAGGGAAAAGAAAAGAAAGGAAAGGGAAAAAAGAAAGAGGGAGGGAGGGAGGAAGAAAGAAGGAAGGAGGGAGGAATAAAGGAAGGAAAGAAGGAGGGAAAAGAAAGAGTGAGCAAGCAAGCAACAAAAAAGAAAGGAAAAGGAAGGAAGTAAAAATGGATATGAAAAAGACTTTAATGGAAGTTAACAGAATTTCCTGGCCCCCTAGAAGTTATTCATGTGGTCTCTCAAACTGTAGCACAGTGTATCAGAGTGACTTTATAATAGTTTTTGAGTCACAGGATGCATATGCTCTGTCATTCCTTATGATAACTACACTGTCATGACCTTCCTATTTGGTTACCTAAATAGGTGAAAAGACCATGAAATTGGTGGTAAAACAATGGCAATGCCAGATTTTGATACTGGATTCATAAACCTTGCAGTGGGCTCTGTTAGATTTCTGAAAATTTGACATGTAAGTCTATCTTATATTTATACACTGTTATTAAATTGAGAAATAATTTCATATATATCTTATTTAATCTCTGTTCAATTTATTTGGTAGCAATTTATGCTAGAATCTATTGCAGGTCCTGAGACTCATCAAAGAATAAGGAAGAAACAAATCTTAATTTATGATGTCCAAAAATCCACCTTGCATACATTCTCTTTTTCCTCCACTTTTCTTCTTTCCTTTATTCTGTCATTCTCACCTATTTTCTCTCCTTTCATCTACACATGCTTATTGAGTTTCTTTAATGAGACCGACACTGCAATAAACACTGGTCTTTCTAATGCTGGGCAGTGTTTCCTGGTTTCCTGAAACCTATATATACCCTCAGAATCACAGCACTCTTGGCTTCACAGCCCCAAATACTTTTATGTAAAGGAATAAAACAAAATAGCATGGCAAATATTTATTGGCTAAGTTTTATCCCCATTGAATTTTATTTCTGTAACTCATACATACATACCCATTTCTAGGTGGGTTGCAAATGAGAGAAAAAGCAGAGGAAGGCTGGCTATATTATTCCCTTTAGAAATTATCTAATACTAATATTCAACACCTACTGTGAAAGAAAAATAAAAGATTGATTATGCTGAATGTCATAATTTTTTTCAGAATGGATGTCACCTAGAGCAGTTAGAGAACACTATTACAGTGGTATAAACACAGGATCTTTTACAAATATAATTTCATGAATGTTGTCCTTCATATATTAGTCACTTAAGTAAGTAGATTTCCACTAATTATTTCTTAACCGATTGAGCCACTCAGGTGCCTCCATCAATTATTTCTAGTTATGTGTCTTTCCTTCCAATTAACAGAAGCTGACAATGATGTAGTCTTGTAATATAAGGTTTTATTGTCCTAGCATCTTTTACTCTTCATTTTCACTCTTTTTCCATGAAGTTTTCCTTCTTTCCAGTAATTACTCCTGTGTTAACAAGAATAGACTTCCAGAGAAATAATGACCCAGTGGAGAGGCTAAATACAATACTTAGGAATCCTTTAGATTGCAAGGAACAGACAGTAAGTTGAAAAAGACGGCTACAGAGGCTGGGATGTGGGAGGCTCAGCCATCAACACTTAGTTGGAATGGCCAGATATCAACAAAGAGGCTTTTTTTTTCTTAATTTATTTATTTGTCAGAGAGGGAGAGCGAGCGCACGAGCACAGGCAGACAGAGTGGCAGGCAGAGGCAGAGGGAGAAGCAGGCTCCCCGCTGATCAAGGAGCCCCATGTGGGACTCCATCCCAGGACGCTGGGATCATGACCTGAGCCGACGGCAGCCGCTTAACCAACTGAGCCACCCAGGCGTCCCTCAACAAAGAGGCTTCTATTAACTAATCACCTTGTTGTCTTTAAGTCATTTGTTCCAGATGCAAAAGCCAACCAGGGGCATTCAATTAGCTGATCCTCAACCACAGGCTAGTGCCCTGGCTAACATTACTGGGCAGTAGGAAGGATTCCAGTTCTAGAGTGGGGGGCAAGATCATTGCCTCCAACATAATGGAGTAAGGAGTGGGAATGGTGACAATCCCTAAAAGAGGAAAAAATTAAAAAGGCTGAATGCTAACAAAAAGGACTGTTTACTAGAACCTATTAAAACATGAATAATTTGAAATGATAGTAAGCTTAACATAATTTGCATCATGTAACTAAAAGATATGGGTGGGAACCTGTGCAAGGTAGCAGAGATAAGAGGTTGCTAAGAGATAACAGAATTCCAATTGTTAAGAGTCTCAGAGCTGGAAGGAACTGAAGAGAGAGCCTGCCACGCACCATAGTGATTCTGTCAATGATTAATCTGATGTTTGTGATGAGATAATTCAATGCTGCCACCAGATTATTTCAAAACATGGTTTGAGGGGTGCCTGGGTGGCTCAGTATGTTAAGCGTCTGCCTTAGGCTCAAGTCATGATCCCAGGATCCTGGGACTGAGCTCCACATTGGGCTCCTTGCTTGGTGGGGAGACTGCTTCTCCCTCTTCCTTTCCCTGCTGCTCCTGCTGCTTGTGCTCTCTCTGTCAAATAAAATAAATAAAATATTAAACAAAACATGGCTTGAGTCCAGTTTTGTGGAATTCCTCTCCACATAATGGAAAGAACTCCTCCCTGGACCTCTCCTCACTTATTGCCTGCTTCTAATGCATCTGTGGTCTTCTTGAGTCTTCAAGAACTCCTTAAAGCAGCAACTAAAGGAGATTTGTTGAACATAATTAATAAAGTTCTGAGGGGATACTACATATAATGGTTGAGTTTACATACAAACTCAAAGTTTAATCATTTTGATTAATTGACCATTTAATAACTAGATATTAAACTATTAGTTAAAATAAAACTCATAATTTTCAACTGCTATATTGTAACTATAATTCCATTTATTTTATTGGAGCATTAAAAATGTTACCTTTTTTATAAGCTTTTCTTTATTCCTCTAAATTGATATAATATCTTCTTTCCCAACTTCTCATTTTTTTTCCTAGCCTTTTTGTGCTTGAGTTCATGAAGTATGTCTTATTTCAGTTTGTATATTTGCATCTCTCTCTCTTCTTAGGAAGCCTGTGAGCAACTTTCCCAGCACTCTGCCTAACACCACTCTAAACCAGAGAAAGCTACATGTACATTGTTAAGAAAGTCATCAAAATTGACAATGTTCAGGCTTCAAACACCTATGAAAATGGCAAACAAATATTGGGTACTCAGAAAATTAGCAAAGATCTAGCAGCCTGAAATAAGGGGACAATCTGTACTATTAAGAAAGTTACTTATTTTGGCCTTTAGATGACCAAAAGTATTTAAGACAAACTTTTTAAAATGCAGTAAGTAGCAAACAGTTCCTCAGCTACTATTTTAGGGCATGTAAATTGCTACAACCACTTTGCAGGGAGATTTATCAAAATTTAATGCAATTATAAATATGCCTCTCCCTTGGCTCAGCAATTCCATTTCTAGGAATTCATACAGAAATTCTGGTACCACTGCACAAAGATGAAAATATAAGGAGATTCACTAAGACATTGTTGGTGATGCCAACACCTGGAAACAACCCAAACGTCCAGAAATAAAGTAATGGCTTAATGAATGTGACATATTCTCATAACAAAATTAGATGCAGCTTTGAAAAGAAATCAAATAGATCTCAATGTACTGATGTGGAAGGATGGCCAAAATATAAAGTAAAAACACGACACTAACAGTATCTATAACTCTACTAAATCTCTCTATATGGATCTATGTGTCAAGGAAATATTCTGTATACATACACAGAAAACTAAAAAAGAAATCATCCTTGAGGAAAATATTAACTGGTCATACTTCTTTATTTACACTTCTGTATTTTGCCAATCTTTTCAAATATATGATATTACCCTTACAATCAGAACACTTTAAAGACAAAAAAAAAAAAAATAGGTTCTTCATTTGCATGTTTAAATTTATATATACATGGACTTTAAAAAGCTCAGATGTAAAGTGGAAAAATCAAATTGCAAGACAATTGGCACAGTATGCTTTCAATTTAGTTAAAATAGTCTTATTTAGAATAAAGATTAGCAAGTTCTAATAAAAACTTAACTGTAATTATTGCTGATGGGAATTTGTGATTTTTATATTTTCCTGTATTTTAAAAAATTTCTATGACAGACCTGTGTTGTTTTTATTATTGAGAAAGCAAACAATAGCACACCAGTTTAAATATAACTTAGTTATTATTATGCATGTTATAGAAAGATTTTGATTCCAATTTATTATAATAATCACACAGAAATTTTAGGGAAAATATGAAGAAGTCAACATAGTTTTTAAATATGTTTTCATCAAATATTTATCTTCACTTATTCAAAAAATACACAAAACTACTTACATAAAACAAATCTTAATATAAATATCAGATAATGAAGGTCAGCATACATGAATTTAGATTGTTGGTAAATGCTCAATAAAATTGAAAATTATACTCAGGAATTTTATAAAAAAGTGATTCTCATTTTTTATAGGGAAATGGAGGAGTGAGAAGGAAAATGCACTGAAGATGATGGTTAAGTGAATAAAGATGATATGGGAAAATAAATGTGCTTATATATGTATGACCATGCACAAATATGTAGCAATAGCTATGTACCAATATTGTGTTAAGCACATTAAAATACTGAATTATCTTGTAACAGTCCTAGGAGCAGCAATCATAAAAATTCCTCTTTTGTAGATGACACTGAGGCAGAGACATTAAGGAACTTTCTCAAGATCAGGATATCTACTCAGTATAAAAAATGTTAGTCCAAAAGAAGTAAATACAATCTTAAAAAAAAAAAAAATGTTAGTCCAGGGGCACCTGGGTGGCTCAGTGGGTTAAGCCTCTGCCTTTGGCTCAGGTCATGATCTCAGGGTCCTGGGATCGAGCCCCGCATCAGGCTTTCTGCTCAGCAGGGAGCCTACATCCTCCTCTCTCTCTCTCTCTCTCTCTGCCTATCTCTCTGCCTATTTGTGACCTCTGTCTGTCAAATAAATAAAATAAAATCTTAAAAAAAAAAAGTTAGTCAAGGAGTTGGTAAAATAGAGAGACCCTCATGTGACTGTGATGCTTCAGACTACACAGTGTCTGCACATCGGTCACTAGGTTATCCACCTCATTCTTTTCAGTCGCATACTGTAAGCTTATCTGGCAGATGTGAAGGTTTCTAATTTGTAAAAATTCTAAGAAGATTCTACCACCTTGAGCTTTAATCCCAGTATATCTTCCCTTACTTAATGTAAGTTAAATATGGATTATCAAGTGGAGTGAATATTTTGAAGCAGAAGAGCAAGGTTCTTCTCTCACCACGTCAAAGAATGAACCTCACGGACAAAGGAGAGTGAGTAAAGTGATAAAGTTTTTAAGCAAGGTTACAAAAAAGCTCTCAGGAATGAAAGGGATCCCAATAGGGTTGCAAACACGGGCCTCCATTGATGGTCTTTTACTTAGAACTGACCAGGGAGCTGGGGGCTTTATCATTCTTGTGATGTCTTGGTTTGAGTAAGGACTAGTGATTACATCTTTAATGGTTTACTTCTTCTTTGGGGTCTGGTCATTCTTTGTGGTCACAATGTGACTGCCATAGAAAGACCCAACCTCTGACACCCAAGGCAGGGTGTCTGATTTGTTCCCTTATCTCTGGTTTGTTATGCCTCAGCATTTCTGCGATTTTTGGTGAACCTGATCACATAGCCCCCTACATAAGCCTAGTCACGTAGTCCTGTCCCTATCTCTCCCTACCTAGCCCCTCTTGCCCCTTACTCAATTTCAAGCCCTCTTAACAATGGTCTGTACCCAAACCTGCCACAACGAGGAGACAAAAAATCAATCTGCTAATGTTTCCTTTCTTTTCTAAATTCGGACACTGTCTCCTCCTCAGTGTTTATTTACTGCTACATTTTCTTAGCCATGAGTATCAAGTTATTCATTAGTTTGAATAAGTAATTAAAACATTCATTAATACATGTTTTTCTCTCACACATGTATAAGTTTTAAAATAATATGTGAAGTATTTGAAGATAGAAAGATAAAATAAATGACTTTCTAATGATAACATTTTTGTGACCATGGGATATTTTTGTATAAAATGGTCTTTCCAGTACTCCATAATACATGCCACACAAACGAATCTTGATCATATTATCAAAGAAATCTCACTGATTTGTTTTTTCAATTCTAGCAGGGTTACAACATATCTGTCAAAAAAAAAGTGTTATAATGCTGAGGAAAAACTGTCAGTAATTTTAATTCAGATACAGGTACATAAATATGAAGTTGTAAGACTTAGACTATGTGAATTTATTCTTTCTCTCTTGAGCCCTATTTATTATCTCTCCCTTCATCCCCAATCTCTGCTAAACACATATATTTCATAAGTGAGCTTAGAGTAAAACTACCTTGTTTGAAATCTACTTCCCTCTCATATTGGCTACAGCGTTAAGCAAGTTCTTTAACCTCTTTGTGCTTTCACTACCAAAGCTATAAAAAGAAAATAATAATAATAATAGTAGTATCTTTATCAAAGGGTGCTTGTGAGGACTGAATAACTTAATATATATAAAGTAATTGGAAAAAGACCTGGCATATAAAAGAGCCATATTGTGCTTAGTCATTGTTATTTATAAAGATTGAACCAAGCATGCTGCTGTAGTTTAGTGCAGTTCTATGGACACTTATGGTTTATTACATATTTTATAATAAAATTTATACAAAACATCAGGAAATATATAGAAACACAAAAAACATAAAATTTCCCATTTCATAGGCATCTAGTATCTCATTTTTATATGTGCATATTACATGTGTCATATACAGACATAAAAATGAGATTTTTTTTTCTGATTATCAAACAATACAAGTTGAGGAAGACTTGGTTCAAGATTATGGACTGAGTTCCAGCATCTACTACCTCTCCTCATATAGCTTCCTATCTCCAAATGTCTTAATCTGGAAAAATATTTTTTTAATTTATTAATTTATTTATTTTAGAGAGAGAGAGAGAGAGACAGAGTTGGGGGAGGGAGAATGAGAGGGAGAGAGAGAATCCCAAGCCATTTTCACACTGAGATTGGAGCCTGATGTGATGCTCAACCTTACAACCCTGAGATCATGACCCGAGCTGAAACCAAGAGCTGGACCCTTAATTGACTGAGCCACCCAGGTACCCCTGCAAAAATGATTTTAAAAAACAGCCTAAAGAAACAAGTAATGTTCCAAATGCTATTATGTGAGCTATTGAAGATAGATACAACAAAGATTATATAGAAAGAGAAAAAAAACAACCCTCTACATAGCATACACAGGAAAACAACTGAGAAAGAAGAAATTTACCTAGAGAAACTAAACATGTGAAACCAACAAATGCACCAGGAGAAGATGGGTCTTCAAGTAGAGGAATTGCTTTAAATTCTGTAATCAGAAGAGCAGTCCTGCCTCTCCAGTCCTAATGCCATTATCAATAACCAAATAGTGGCCACATAGGCATTTGATCCTGAGACCTGTATGGACAGAAGTGAATTGCTTCTCAGGTGGTCACCCATGTGAGTGAGAGACATGCTAGGTAACAGATTCTATTATACCTCTAAAGAAAAACAGAAGAAAGTTCTGTGAAAGAGAGAAGAAATACTTGAAGTCCTCCAATATCAAGGCAAGCCACAGTCACTTTAGAATCAGGGGAACTGTAAACTGCTGGCTACCTCTATGCCTAAACACCATAAAGTAAAACTTACAGGTCACTATGCCTTCTCCCTCCTTATACAGAGCCTGCAGTCTTCCATCCCACTCATGGAACAGTTTATTTTGGAAACACTTCAGTAAACCAGGCAGGAAATCTACACCAACTACCCATGATAACCAACTGAGTTCATCATTCATAACTATGGATATGATGGAAACCAAAGTCTTAAAAGAGAAGGACTAAAATGAGCATACAGAATATCAGATATGTGTATCAGAAGATATGCAGTAATTAAAAACAAAATAATAACTTCAGAGATATCTTCAGGATATTTTGAAGGACTGTTTTTTTCACTCTCAAATAAAAGAAAGCTTTTATGAAAAGGAAACATGCAGAAAGCAAAGAAGTTACAAGAGGATAAAAATATAACAAAATGTCAATAATAGAATGGATTTACATGACAACATAAATCTTGGTATTGAAACAGTTCCTTGGGTGCTGAGCAACCTGAATTTAAAAATACATATTTAAACGTTTTAAATTTCTAAATTACTGAAAACTTTCTATGAGAAAGTAAAATAGGAATAAGGATCAGATTTCCTATTAAGTAGATAAGGGATGACAGCATCTTGGAATAAGAAAAGGTCCTACAGAACAATGATTTAAAACTAAAAATCCCAGGCCTAATTAACGTTAAATTAAAACAGAGAGCAAAATAAAAGCATTTAATCAAGAATCCAATAAGATTACCTCTTTCCAAATACATATATCTGAAATAATTATTTAGGAAAACACTAGGTTATTGAGATTAGAAGTCAAGAGAACAATGGTAAGTGTCAAGACACCAAGGAAGAGGACAAGATGGAGGGGAACTAGGAGGAGGCACCATTTCAAGTGAGCTGATTACCTACCAAGGAACTCCGATCACCCATGAAATCAGACTGAGATTAGAATTATACACTTCTAGATCTCTACGGGGGCAGAAGACGCCAGTGGGCAGGTAAAGTGGACTGGGAACATCAGACTGGTATCAGAAGATAAACAAAAGGGGGAGGGAGCTACCAGAAGTGACCAATTGGAAAGTGAAACCCCAATAGGAGAGTCCCCTGCGTCTGGGGACAAGCATTAACTTGGAGTATGGTAGAAAGCACTCAAAAAGAGCAAAGGATCATGGGGGGAAATTGTGGGAATCGGGATGGTTAGGGACAGGGGCTTAAGTCTCTGGACCAAGGAGAGCCACCCCTGGGGCTGAGCCGGTGAGAGTGCTTCGAAGAAACGAGGTCTTGGTCCCTGAGTACAGCTGAGGGTGCAGGGAGTACGGCTCCTGTGAGGGGCTGGGAGCCTCGCCAGCCGGCAGAAACACAGCCTTTTTACAGTCTGCACGTGTACGCTGCACCGTGCTATCAGAGCCTGAGACGCGCCCCACACCCTCCCCTGAGAGAGGTGCACAAAGGCGCCAGCTGGGAGCTCTCGGTCACCGAAAAGGCTGAGTACACCCTGCCCGCCCAGTGGGAAAATCTCAATGTGCGATCACATTTTGGAACCTCTCTGGCAATCGGAGCTGCCCAGACAGCCACCGCTGTTGTGGTTTTGGGTACAAACAGGAGTTCCTGTGTCCCCAGGGACCGTGATTGGGAATGTGCTCTGCCAATGGCCAAGGGGGAACTTATGTGCTCTGCAGCACCCAGAGGGGAACAGACTGAGGCTTCTCTCTGAGAGGGAGGTCTGGGTGCAGTTTGCTTTCCTCTAAACCTCCAAAAACCATCAAGAGCTGCCAAGGGTAAAGAAAACAAATGAACAAATATAAAAACCTCCAGAGAACAAAAGCCTGAAAAACCGGTTTCCTCAGAGCCCACCCCCTTCAGGAGGGCGGGAGGACTTAACTCAGGAAACACTGCCTGAAATGCCTGAAAACCCACGCGGAAGGCCCCTCCCCCAGAAAGCCAACCCCGGGGAGGAGGGGGGAGTCAAGAGAACAACCACCACTACTTCTTAGATACAACTTTTATTTTTAATTCGTTCCCACTATTCTGGTTCATTTTTAATTTTTTTATTATTTTTTATATAGATTTTTTTTAGCCTATTTACCATCACAGTGAGATGTCCAGTACATAAAATTCCATAATAACCTTTTAACCTGAACTTTTTGATACATATACCCGTGTTTTTCTTTTGCTTTTCTATTTTTTTAAATTTTACTTTAGTTTAGTTTAGTTCATTCTTTTCTTTATTTTTATCTTTTAATATTCATATAGAGTTAAACTTCAAGGTAATCCACTTTCCCCAATCAATGCTACCCCTATAGGTAAACCAATTTTTAGTCCCCCTTTAACTTAGGAAAGTTGAGTCC